>JBBMFX010057107.1:0-10983 GCA_037832545.1 Rhabdalestes septentrionalis
TGAGAGAAATGGTAATATTGTGTATCTGGAATGAATTTTAGATCTTTAAGTCCGTCTCATGAAAAATCGGAGCAGGAACAAAGGTGTTGCGTTTATATTTTTGTTGAGTGTATATGTGTGTGTAGGCATGTGCACGCACACTTGTACCAACAATGTAGCTGTTTGAAAGGTGGGTGTGTGTGTATGTGTGTTTTATTGTGTGTTTCTTAATGTGTCTGTGTGAAGTGAGAGAGAGTGTAAATGTCTTATCACAGCCCACTCTAGAACAGATGGTCACTCTGTAGGTGGCACTGACCTCTGGCCCCTGCTGACAGGGCAGAGGCTACAGAGGCTGAGGTAGTGGGTGATTCTCACATTATTCTGCTCAACGCCTCCCCAACTCTTCAACTGTATGTGTGTGTGTGTGTGTGTGTGTGTGTGTGTGTGTGTGTGTGTGTGTGTGTGTGTGTGCGTTTGTGTTTGCATTCAGGTGTGTAAGGACAGAGAGAAAGAGGAGGCAATAGATTGGGGGCACAAAGACATAAAATGAAGCAGGTGGGTGGGAGAATTTTGGCAAGCTCGGCTGCTGGGGGTTGTTAGCATGTCACACACAGCAAAGGGATTCAAAAAACTGCAACATTTCTGCTCCATGAGCTCAAATTAACAGCCCACAACCGTGTTGTGTTCTTGCATGGAAACTTTGCAGAATATTTAGATTTTGATTTATTTGTGTTGGGGTGATAAGAAACACATTGCATTTAAAAGAAATAATTTCCTAATTCTATTTACTTTTTTCACATATGCACTTCAGTTCAAGAGCTTATTATGAAAACATTCAAGAGCATATTTTGAAAATTGAACACTTAACTGAAATCTTTGCGAGCAGGATATCAAAACATATTGACCACAGTATGTCATGGGTCAACTTAGAACTTAAAATTAGATGTAGGCCACTGAATAAATAATTAGTCCTTTCGTTTTTGATACCTGAGGAAGCACTGCTATTTTTTGGGGACACAGGGGAACATTTGACACTTCACTTGCGGTATTCCAAATGCTACTGAGGCACCAACAGCCACGCCATTACACCAATAGTTGGCGCTATAACATGTAATTTTGCGTTAAGTCTCAGCAACTTTGCACTGTTGGTATGATTTTCAAAATTGTTGTTCCATATTTGTCCTTGGCATAAGACGAATCAAATGAGACCACGCCCACTGATTGTACCACTGATAAGAGTTGCCTAATATGCAAAACCAGCTTTTGCGAACTTGTTTTTCAACAATTCTGCACAATTGTGGTCTCACTGGAATTACAAGACACTCATTGTTAATAAATATCAAAAACATGCAAATTTGCAAACAGCATGGGTGCCATATGCAAATCAAGCTTGTTGGTTTTTTGCATACAAGTTAAATTGCAAATATTAATAAGTACTTGGGTCAATGCTTACCAAAATTCGTAAACACATGCAAGGCATCACTCAACAGCGGTACCCACATTTGTATTCATATTTACCCCATGGTGGTGCTATATTTGGATATCTTCTTTAAACTTCATGAATGATCTGTGCAGCTCAAAATGTTTTTACCTGTCAGCATTGTGGTTTGGAGAACTGGGCACAATCAGCTTGGAGCCCGCTCATTTCCGCTCACCGCTATATTTTCTTATTGTCTCATCTGAGCTTCCTTTTCTTAATTTCTGGAGAAAAATCTTCATCACTTGAATCACTCAGGTCTTGTTGACATGTTTGTCTCTGAGTCATCAGTTCCTTGGCCAAAAGGAGTTTGAACTCCATGTACTGGGAGATGTTTGCAGCTCATTGCAAGGCCTCACTGTCTTGTCATTACTGAAGCCACAAGTTGATGATGACCAAATCAGTGGAATTTGTCCCCCATTGCAGCCATAACAGCTTCCACTCTTCTTGGAAGGCTTTCAACAACATTTTGGAGTTTCTTTGAGAATTTGTGCCCATTAAGCTGGCCCTGTGTCTTTATCTGCTATATCTGACTCTGAATCTTGGTCATCCTCATCTGGTTCCTAATATGGGTCGTCTTCAGAAAGATCAATATCTGAATCTCCCTCAATGATTGTGTTGAGAATTCAAAGAGCTGTCTACTAGAAAAAGTGAAATAAACATAAACCTGCACCACAGTATACATCCACTGATTAGTCTACTGCACTGAGAAATAAACATCTAATGTCTGAACACTTACTCAAATAACATATTAAATGATCATTTTGGGAAATGTATTCAAATATAACATTAAAAAACATTTCAAATATAATTATCATGCTTAAATTTCTTTCTTCCATAAAATGTGCTTGTGCTGATTGCAGCCATTTAAAAAAAGACCGGAAATATATGTGAAATCATTTGAAGCTACAATTGTCATCTCTAAGTCACAACGGGACTTGGCACAGTGGCACAACAGGACTTGGCACAGTGGCATGTATAATATGAGAAATGTAAGCAAAAACGAAATGTGTACTACAGTACACAAAATGAATTCCCAGGTCTCAGGACGTTAATTGTGTTCTTCTGTGAAAATCTTACAAAATTCTTTGATTAACAGCCCCTGCACCAATTTTACAAATATTTATTTCTAAGTTGTTTATATATTTTTCATTAAGATGACTTTCGGGTCTTTGCAGAGAACACTCTGAACACGAGTATCTCTAGAGAAAGACCTCAGATCCCAATAATAATCTAAAACCAAACCAATAACAATCTAAGCATTACGAGTGAAGGGTGCTCTGGGACCTTCTAGTATAATTTAGCTATTTGAAAAACAACAAAAAACTAATGTCCAAATATATTCCTAGCTGGAGCTAATTATCCCACTAGCAATAAAAATGTTACATTCAGAAGGGGAACTGATGCAATAGCTCATTATAGCAACTAGGGGAAAATGATTTGGGTGAAATATCCAACTGCTATATTCTGACCAATATTTTGACTGATTTAAACTGAGAGTGTATCTGCTGCATATCTTCTTTTTTATGTATTAAGACTTGAATGACGAACATAATGTGTCAGTTGGCAAGTTGTGTGTCATGAACACAGGAGCACATGGATGTTTGGTTTCTTCTGATTGGTATAATTGGTATATATTTAGCTCTATGGTTAAAGACTGCAATGAATTTGACCAAAATGATTTGTGGATTGTGTGAATTATTCCAAACCTGTTTCCTCCCACTAGGCCAGGACTCTAATTTTGACAGAATCAAATTTCAGTGATTAAAAATTCAGAGGCTCATTTGCATATTGCTTATCTCATGATGTTAGTATCACAAAGGCCAGATAAGGATTAAGGAACAATTTGTTGTCCATAAAAATCTTTTTGAAGAGGCATTCATTTACAACTAGAATAACTTAAAACATATTCAGTGAGTCAACAAAGGTCTTTATGATTTTCAGCACCGTTATGGCTTGGAATGGAACAACAAGCCTACACAATCTCACCCGGAATACAAACTAATGTGTGGCTTCCAACCTGATTTGCCCTCACCCACAAAATCAATGGCCCAATCCCTTAGTCACTGACGTTAAACATGTTGCAGAGTGAGACAAAGGGGAAAACTAATAGGCAGATAAGGATCCTGCTGCCAGTCAGATAACGTCTTGTGTCCCCAAGGCAGAAGCTCAGAAAAAATACATGGAGTCATTATCGTAGGAAATGAACAGCCATTCAGGAAAGACAATGCCAGGTCATTAGAAAGTTCACCAAGCAATAACCACATTCAATTACACCATTGATTTGTTTCTCTTCTCTTGACTTATGTTGGGTCAAAATCACTTGAACAGGCAAATATGTACAGATATTGTTCAGTGTGTGACCTAGAAGAAGTAATTGGAAATGACTGGGCATGGTGTTTTTCTAAGAGGTTCAGTAACCCTAAATAATGGCTTTATTTCGGATGTCCGTCAATGTAAAATTGTCCGTGTTCCCTTTACTGCAAATGACCACTTGAACAGCAAATCAGGAGGTGAGTCAGGACCTAAATTAAATTATCAGTATATTCTTTATTCTAACACCTTTGATGTGCAAGAGTCAAGAGGCAAACAACATCATTAAGGAATATTCTATTCTTGTATGCACAGGATATGCAATGACAGATACACATTTGTTAATCATGCTTCCAATCAGTTCTCTAATGGGACTATTTGCAATATTCGGACAATTTCTGAAGGCTTTGTATTTCATTAGATGTGTGTCTATATTTGAGACACCTTTTTTACCATTGTCTTCATTATCTTTAACATTGTGATCTGTAAATATATTTCATTACACATTTAAAGTATCAAATTATAAGGCACCAGCTCCATCTTTAACCTGAAAAAAAATACCATATCCACTTTACACTTAGCCCTCAGTTGCTCCGGGGGGACTGTCCCTGTAACTGATGACAGGTGCTGAAGTCACTCCAGATAAGAGCGTCATCCAAAATGCCCCCTTATGTACAGCACAAGTGACTTTAAATTGGTCAAAATTCATTTCCACAGTAATTAAAAAAGAAACAAACAAAATCCTTCCCATCCTTATCATCTTTTAAAAATAACTTTCCACTGGTTTAAGCATCTGGGCAGCATTTGTCATGCAAAGCATTGGCAGACATGTTTTGGATTCATCATGATTATAATAAATCAATTGAATCAGTTACGTGTGCAATAAAGCTGATGCATAACAGGAAAACAGTGTAGTGACAAATAAAGACTTTCATCATCATCAAAAACCTCCCACATTAAAACACACTAGAACCCATACCCACAGGATTTGAGTGAGTCATTCTTATTTAATAGCTTCCTTTCTCTCTCATTAGAAGGACTAGGTTATGATGAGCACAGCCTATATTTCACTTACAAAGTTACAAATGATCTTTGTTCACCCTGAGGTTTGCTGTCAGTGTGACTTGCTTATGACATTTAAAGCCCCCAGAATCCTAGCTATGGTATTCCTTACTGATCTGCTGAAGCCTCATTAGCTTTTTCCTGTGTTAATATTAAACATATACACTAGTGAAATGCTGCTGCAAAAACATAAATACAAATTTTTTCAACTTGCAAAATATATCAGGACCACTTAATTTTGTACTGTATTAGGCATATACTGTTAACATGCTGTGTATCAAGTATCACAAAAGACTATTACAGACTCAAAACTAGGCATAGTTTCATAGGTCTGATAACCCATCTTCTCATATGAAGTAAACAGTTTATTCAATCGGTTGAAAATCCTCTTATTTGTCCCCTGTACACTGAAACAGCATTCTAGAAAATATTTGGAATATAAATTAAATACATGTCTTTAAATATCTATCTATACATATATATATTACGTTGAAGGATTACATATCATTTTCTGGTTTCAAATATGACTTTGTCTTTTTGTTTGTGATCGTGTATTTGATTTTATTCTTCCAATGTTTATTAATCATGCTCAAATGCATCAAAATATTTATCTAGTCAAGGAGGTTTTATTTGTCATTTCTGCCATATACACACAGTACATAGTAAAAACTAAACAACATTCCAACAAGACCATGGTGCAGCACAAGAAACAGAACAGAACAGAACGCAAGACCACAAGTGCAGACAAGGCAAAGAGCTCAAAAGAGAATGCAAGAACGAAAATAATAACTAGACAAGACAGCGTTAAGTACAACATTAAGTACAACTGACAACAGCACCAGAGAGGATACAATTTTGACCGGTACTGTATTTTAGCAGCTACAGTTACATGCGCAAATAAACCAATAAATTATTGTTCAATTTTAGCAGCAACACAGAACATATTGTAGTATCAATGATAGTGAATGTCACTAAAATGATATGTGCTCTATTAATAAAGCTATTGACAGGGTTTTGTGAGATTTTCACTGATCACAAGTATAGTCTAGTACAGTCTAGAATGTAACTCATCATGTTGTCTTAATAATATGCAGTTGATCATAGTTTCAGAAATACTGGTGAAATTTACTGTTATATTACCCACCTCTACATCATACTCCCAGACATTTGATCTTCCTTTCCAGTTGATGTTTATTATGTACATTTATTTAAAATATAAATATGTATTCTCTGAGCAAGCTCTATTTGAATAATATAGATGTAACTGAGCTGCGAAGAACATCAGGCTCATAATACTCCTGAGACTTTAGTGCAGTATTGCACAATGGTGGAGCTAGTCAGATTTCCCTCGAGTTCCTTCTAGTTCATTCTTCCCTCCTGTCTGTGTAACTAAAATTTCATTCATATTTTGCCATTATTTACATCACCATGTATCATCCTTTGTTATCCCTTAGAATGAAGCAGGCTGTTTTTCTTACTGTCCTTTTGAGACAGATAAATTGGCTGCACTGTATTGCAACTAATTAAAAAGACAGCACAGGTCAGAAGCATTAATTACTTAGAAGCATGAATAGGCAGTTTAACTGCTGATGGCTGAATAAGGCGATTCTGATTTTGTGACATCCCAAAAACTTTGATTTGAAAACTGACTCTTTTTTTGCAGGTTAATTTCTATATATTGATTAAATTGAGGAGGAGTGAATGCACGTTGTGAACATTTTTAAAACACTTCTTAAATTTCTTTAAAAGAGATTATACGCACCCTTTAAAACTTTGAATTGTGTCTTTAATGGTTTTCAATGATTAAAGATGTAAAAAGTACCTCAATTCATCAAATCACCCTATAAAACTCATAAGAAAATGTGATTGGTCTCTCTGTCAACAACACCAAGACTTGTTATAGGCTTATTTGCACACTGCAGCCATCTGCATACTGCAGCCATCAATATTGCAGAGACCAACATTGCACTGATGACGAACGGATCCCATCATTAGATGACAACCTTTTATTTAAAAAATCTTACCATCCTTTCACTTCACTTTAGTACATGATTGCTGTCTTCTTGTAAATGAACTATAAATCTCAAGCCTATTTATTATTCTAATGTTACTTTGCTAATTAATTTATCTTGCTCTGTGTACAATCTCAAGTCAAGAACAGAGGATTAAAAACAATCAACCAAACCCACTTACCATAAATCATAAATAATCAAATTAATAGAAAAGTAAATGTCACCCAAATATAAACATTTGTGATTTATATTCTATATAACATATATATTTATTTGCTGATTCTGATACGATTCGTGTTTCATCCAGAACATGATGAATCCAGTCCAATACTATCTCCAGTGCTTCCTATCCAGAGACAGCATAAAGATTCATATACTATGAAACATAACTGGAGAGAAGTGTCAAAGGAAGAAACTTTTATGTTGTATCTCACAGCTTTAAGACACAGCGTTATAATATATTTAAATAAATGCTTGTCCTTCTTTACAGACCTCTCAGATTTATTCCTCACAAATTCTAAATTGTCCTGGATTATCTCCAGGGCTGAGTAAATGCGGACAGATTGCTGTGTGAACTGCGCAAAGCAGGAGTCTGTCCAGAGGACTGCAAATACAGATAAGGGCTGCACCCAGATAGTAGAGTGGTCCTGTCTCAGAGCTCAGTCCAGTATGCTGAGAAAAACACATATTTTTGCAGCACAATGTTAAACTTTATGAGTTACTTACCGGGCGCCAGGTGTGGAGGTGAAGCCACAGCGCGAGCAGCGCGCTACGGAAACTTACAGCACGCGCGGAAAGCGGCATCTTCGCCTTTTATAGTTGTCTCCAGAGTTTTAATTCTTGCTCATGAAACGAATAGTACTGTCTGATTACTAGTTGCTGACATAATGAGGTTTCTACTCTAACACACGAAATGTTTCACTGACACTAGCGGATCCGGCTGTAGTAGTGGTGGTCTTCTCTGCTCTGCTCCAGGCCGGGGGTGCGCGCAAAAGGCGTTTTGCTCCTCCCCTTTACGCGCAAGAACAGCCGGGGCTGAGCGTCTTATTGTGATTAAACCCTTTATACTCTCCTCTGGTTCTCACACTGTCCCGAAACTGGGGTGTTTCCTCGTACTGTTTGGATAGCGTCTGCCCATCCTATGTAATGCATGGTGGCAGTGTGACGCACCAGCTGCTTTTTCAACATGCGCTCCTGTGCCTGATTGGGACATTTAAGATAAGGGGTGCTATACAGTGTAAAATTTCTATATCTCTGTAATTGTAATTATGTGTTTACTGATACAGTAGTGAGTGCGTTTTTAAGATCTGACTGAGACATCACACCTCATGATAAACATGCTGACAAATGAAATGTTTTGGAATGATATGGTTGACAGCCTTTCAATTATAATATAAGACATGAACTTTTAAATGTGTACATTAATTAATACTGTTATTAATATTAGTAAAATTGTATTGATTCTTACAGCACAAACACTCTCTCTCATCCACACAGGCCTTTGCTTTTAATAAATTTTATTTACATGAATTTAGTCCTTAAAGTTGATTGTGATTTGAAGTCATGTGGATGTTTTTTTGTATAATATGTAAAAGCATTGAAAACTCTTGTTTTCACAAATGCACAATAATGTTTTAATCATAAAAAGTCATAAAAATCTACGTAGAATATCATTAAAAATGACTTATTACAGGATTGGGGTTCAAATCCCAACTGCTAGTGTCACCTCTGAGGTAACCTTGAGCAATGTACAGTCCCCTCACACTGCTCCCCAGGCGCCTCATTGGCGGCAGCCCCTTCTTCACTTAGTGAATGGGTTAAATGCAGAGAAAACATTTCATTGTGTGTTGTACTTGTATGACTATTCATGTGACAAATAAAATTTGTATAATATTCTTATGCATGTATAATTCAAGTAGGTTTTGTTTGAATTTAAGGTCCAAAAATGAAATTGCCAAATACTTTCCATAAATCTAAATCAACTAAATCAGTCAATACACAGATATTGTAATGGGAAATTTAGTGTTAAGGAAAAGTCCCCAACAGTGGCTTGTCAGGCTATCAAGTCACAGCTTATTATCCATTAATGTAGATGGTGCCTGTAACTGGGTTTTGTTGGGGGGTCTTAAGAGTTTATCATTGCTGTTAGAACAAAACCTCACCTTTCCAGTCCCAAACCTTACATGCTCCATTCAGCAGACATAAAAAACTTATTTCAGTTCCACCAACAAGATCTTATTCTAAGTCATTTTGCACCATACTTATTGATCCATGCTTTATACAGTACAGAAGGCTGGTGACTTTTCAAATCATAAATAAATAAATTAAAAGAAAAACATAACTTCATATACTTAAACCTCTAGCCTACATTAGAGCACTTGATTGGTAGAGACTTATCAATAGCATGTAAATGATGTGTTTTGTATTCATTAAAAATAACTTTTGTGTGGAGCCTGTTATATCTTTCAGACAGCAATCCAAAAGAACCTTGTTACACCACTGCAAGAGGCATTGATTTGTTGAGTCTCATGACCTCCACATGCTTCACATTTCATGCAGTAAGAACTGAAATATCAACATCCCAGTGGAATTCTTAGATACCATACACACACACACACACTTCTTGAGTTTTATGTTTCTTTTTCTTTTTTATAGTATTATTGCAGAATAAATATTTTGTCCCATTTGTTAAACAAATGTCTATTTCAACTATAGCATTACACTTAATGTAATACACCTGGTTACTGTCAAATATTTATATGAATGTCCTGCTAGGTAACAGAGCAGAGAGAGAAACCTTCATAACAATAAACCCTATCAGTTCTCTATAACCAGTGACCATATCATGACCATTTTACATGACTGAACTTGTCTTCACTGCATTTGTTTGCCTAACACTGTCCCTCAGGGGACACTGCCTCTCAGGGAGTATGGCTGTTTGATGTTCTTGTCAAACCAGGGAAAATATTATCCTAGCTGGACACCAGACCCCTACTGCTAACAGCTGTCTCATGGAGAGATAGAGAGAGCGAGAGAGATAATAACCTTCT
Source organism: Rhabdalestes septentrionalis (assembly GCA_037832545.1). Classification (NCBI taxonomy): domain Eukaryota; kingdom Metazoa; phylum Chordata; class Actinopteri; order Characiformes; family Alestidae; genus Rhabdalestes; species Rhabdalestes septentrionalis. The sequence goes on from JBBMFX010057107.1 coordinate 9,894, forward strand.
TACAATGATAGAATATGTTTTGCATTCTTATAAGTTCAGCTAAACATCTACCAGCTAAAGTCAATGACCAAATATTTAATGCTAATCAAGATTTAATTATTTCCACCATACAATTCAAACTCTATATTTAAACTTGAAATATCTATGACAGTGCTTCCTAACCCTGGTCTTGGAGCCACATTACTCTGCGCTTTTTACTGCTGTTCCTGCTCCCAACACACCTGGACTAAACAACTCATTAAAAAGCCTATACTCAGTTCCAGTTGACTTACTGCAGTACTCCCGGCTTATCACAAGCATGATCCATATCATCAGCAGCTGATTACCTAGCCCATCATCAGCTGGATCATCTGTGTGATGAGTCAAGGAATACTTGAAACTGTGCTGTGGGTTGCCAGAACAGGATCAAGAAACCCTGATCTAGAAGAAGAGTCTCTTTAGCACACAAGTGTGTTAGCTCATTTCCTCTAGGAGAGGAAAGAAAACAGCACTGACTCATTCTTGTTTCCTCCACAAAAATCCAAAGAAACTGACAGAACCGGATGAAAAATGCAAACAATGTCAGTTCTCAAAAGCCCATAATACAGTGAAGAAGAAACAAGCATTCAGACACGTTTGTCTGTCTTCGCTTGAACACAGTGATTACTTCTGTCCATCACTGACACACAGACACACATTCAAACGTAATTTGAAGTGAGTGATTTCCTGTCAGAGTGCAGCTTGCTGGTTGTAAAGTGTGTTTATTCCACTTCTAGGCTGATTTTATTTTTGTGACAGGGTAGATTTGTACATGCCACCAGGGACAAATGCATCAAGCCAGTCCCATACAAAACCACCTGTCAATCACAGGTCACAGCAAGTCTAAAGAGCTTCAGGTAATGTCTGTAAAAGCGAGGGGGAAATAGTTTTGGTAATGTTAAAACATTATTTGAATGAAAAACAAAGTAAAGAAGAATAAAACCAATCCCAATGTCACTAAACTTGGCAAGGAAGGGAAGGGGAGGACACGCAGGATAAAGTTGTGAAAATTTTAATAATAAAGGATATATATATTTACATTTATTATTATTATTTATTATTATTATTATTA
>JBBMFX010057147.1:0-10981 GCA_037832545.1 Rhabdalestes septentrionalis
AATACAGCTGAAAGTGATTAACAATGCCCTCAGCTGCTTAACCAACCAGAACATTATCAGACAGGTTTAATTGATTTGATGCCAGGCCCAATAAAAATAGTGTTCCTTTAATTTTTGTGAGCAGTGTATATCGGGGTGGGCGATATGGCAAAAATTTCATATCACGATTTTTTTACAGTTAAATCACGACTTCGATTTTATCGTCGTATTTATATTACTTTGCAACTATAGATTTCTTTTACTATTTTGCAAGTTAATGTAGAGTACAACCAAAATATTTACCTTTGTAAAAATATATTCCTAAATAACAAAACACCATTTAGGCCAACAAACATTTCTAAACTGATTTACATTTTGCCAACATGTTTATTTAAAGCTTAAATACTTAAATATCAGAACAAAATATCAACAATAAAAAGAAAATAAAATGGTAAAAAAAACAACAACTCATACAACCCAAATTATTCAACACAGTCATTTAACATGACATGACAAAACATCCTAAGGTAAAACAATAAACAGGAACTTTACGTTTACAAGTATACACTTTGTTAATCCGTTAGAGGTAATATGTGGTTCCCTCTGAACAAAAATAAAGTGCAATACTGTGAATAAAATGTGATTATATATAAAACAAAAAAGATTTAAAACCCCTCGTTTCTTACAGTTTTTATGGGAAACATGTCTTTTCTGAGGTAAAAGGTAACTTCTTCTGTTCTCTTTCCATCGCTTGCTTGTCCTCTCATATGGAGCCTTTCTCAAAACTCTGTCAGAGTGGGTTGTTTTCTTTTGTACTTGTTGCTGCTGCTGCTTGTGGTGTGACAACTCTTCTAGCCTCTATACCAGGGGTATTCAATTGAAAGTCACTGAGGTCCAGCTTTAAATTTTGTCCAAGTAGAAGGTCCGATCTGAAGTCCAATTTATGTCATAGCTTTCCCTTATGTCCAAATTTTTATTTCCTCGAAACGGATAGCATAGATTTGCAGGTTGGGTGGGGCGGTTTGGCTCTCCTGATGGGTCGGTTTGGGGCGGGTGAATCCGTGTGTCATTCGTTCATTGGTTTTTCAATATGAAACCAAAACCAAAAACACAGAAAAAGCCCTGGTATTTTCAGTTTTTATTTCCAAAACCAAAACTACAAAACGGATAACGGCTTGTTTTCTGATTTCTCCTTTTGAGCTCAAATCAAAAACGGAAAAAACGGAAAACGAACGCTCAAATTCCATTTTGGATTTTTCTTTGCGGTTTCATAAGCTGCAGCGTGTATGAGGGAGGAGAAACTGGCCTGGTAGCTGTGCCCACCAGTTTTTGGTTGTAAAAATATTCTGATTATGGGAGATGTCGTATTTCAGTGTGTGGTAGCGCGTGGAGTGTTTGCAGTTTTCCATGACAGCTCTGTTTGTGAGTGTCACTCTGTTCTTATTGGAGAAAGTAAATAAGTGCTCCCATTCCAAGGGAGGAAAGAAAAACTCTGCACTGAACTGTCTAATTTTTGGACCCACCGCCACGGTCCCAAGTCTAGAACTGGTGCTGCGCATTTCGACTTTCTGGGTAAGAGTGAGAAAATCGTCCAGACAGGCTGTTAGCCTAGCTGCTAACTGTCACTGGGAGCCCTAATGGCTAACAGCTCAGCTTTCAAACGCTACATTAAACTATCATTAACTCTGCTATTACTAATGAACTGTCAAAATTAATCTCCAACAACTCAGAACCGTGTATTTATCGGTTGTATTAGGTGGTGGCTACAGTTAGCCTCTTAGCGTCTCGCTTGAATTACCCATTCCACCTTAAATGGTGCTTCAATTCACATTACATATTTTAAGCTGGAATGGATATTTCGAGCGAGAAGCTAAGATCACTTGTATTTTTTGTGTTTTAGTCATTCAGTTTGCTTTTTCAGTTTTATTAGTAGTTTGTAAGCTAAAACAATACTGGGGCCATGCTAAACACTTATAATAAATGTTTGCTGCATTTTAACTCCCTTTTCTGAGCTCCAAACATTAAAGAGGTTCAGCTGTGGCTGGGTGGCAGTGAACTGACCCGCTCATACACTGTATTAACATTAATAAATATTAATGTTCGTGTCTAATCTACTATCTGTGCAAATGATGTCTGAGAAAAGCAGATCTGAATGGCTTGAACTGAGCGAGTTTAGAGCGCTCCGTGAATGTAACCACGGTGACATTTTCCTACACAAATTAGTGGAAAAGATAGTAAGGCCGAGAGTAAGGAACCAAAGACGCAGCCGCTTAAGCCGTGGCTGAGAAGGCAAGAGTATAAGATAAATGTTTTTTAACTGATCATAATATTTATTGAAACCGAACTTTGGTTGGTTGAGCGATGTTTCTATAAGGCGGGCATTAAGTGGACTAGCAAACAGTGTGATTTGGTTGATGGAATGTAGTCTTTAGACAATACAACGATCTCTCTGCTTTGGCAGATCGTCAGTACACAGATCGTCTTCACGATCTCATATCGTCATATCGCACACCCCTAAATATATACACAAAAAATGTATACACATTAACATCAATTTATCATCAAAGCATACACCGTGTGTATGTATAAATATATATGTAGAGAGAGAGAGTAGTTAGATAGTTTATTATTAGTAAATATTCATTAACATGCAAATGCAGAAAATCAGTGTGTGCCAAAACATTTGACAGACAGTTTTTTTACAGTGATGACCAGGCATGTTGATGCTGTAATATACCGTGAAACTGCTCAAAGGTTTCACTGATCTATCATCATTGCATCAACACACACAGCCACAGTGTTGTCTTCATGACTGACCTTATATTGGTGTTTTTTGGTACAGCTATGAGTTCTAACCCCGATGGTTGGATCTGGTGCTGCGTGATGTCTTTGAGGTCAGGTTTTACTCCCAGGCTGTTTCTGTCATTGAGGAAGTCGAAGGAGCTCAGCGCGTCCTGCGGAGAGGAGTTTCAGTTTTAGGTGGAAATACAGTGCAGTTTATCAATCTTTCAGCAGCTGTTTACCGAAGACGGACGAACAAGGTCGCTATCTGCAGGCTAAGTGAAAGCCTCAGGCTAAGTGAAAGCATCCTGTTCCTTCAGATCATGAACATAAGTGATGTGTCTGCTGTAGATCTATATCTCCCTCTGTTTAAACGGCTCTGCAGGTCTGGGCCTGGAATCTTCTCCTCCACTGATGATAAGCATATCCAGTGTTATCTACAGATCTTACCTGGACTTGTTCTTTGCTGGGGATCTTCTCCTCCGGCAGTGTTTCTCTGATACTCTCTCCGACTAGCGAATAATGTTTAGTTCCAGGCGTTCTGTCTTTATCAAAATCCAGCTTAGTCACCATTGGGTCACTAAAGAGATACAGACAAATCTGTTATTCAGAAACAGAACCTGTAAACTTAATTTAATCCCAGAGGAAACTGCTTGTGTTACAGCTGCACAGGCTCACAGAGATAAGAACACTATTAAATATGAAGTCTAAACAAATCCAATACAAACTCTGCAGAAATACTATGTATGAAATACACTGTATGATATACAGAAAAGATTATTACAGGTGTTAAGTTCCAAGAGCACACGCATATTGTGAAAAACCACGATGTTGTAATGTGGTTAAAAAATGCCTATTATTATAGTGTAAACCCTAAATATGCTCCCAAACACTTTAATTTCATTTAAAACTCATTACACTTAAGAAAACATAAAGGTAAACCTGAATTCATACTGTACAGTTTACACTGCAATCCTGCAGTGCTATAATGTAAATTCCGATGCTACCCCTGTACAGACTGGGTTGTAATTCAAGCACACACATTTTCTTTGGGATGAGCATGTAAATACTGTAATAATTTTATTTACAGTAATAAAAAAAGGAGAAATAAATTACATTCTTGGATTGGCTGCTTTCAAACCTCCCAACTCTTGGTACAACCCTTGCACCATCCTAAGACAAGCTTTCTGTGTGTTATCTGAACAAAACCTAATAATACTGAATACCTAATGTTTTAGATGGAAATGTAGCTTTAAATATTTTTGTTATAAAATTAGTAAATTAGATTTTTCTTAATTAGCACTAAAATGTATGGAAACCTAGTAATACACGGTATTAGTATTACAAATGGTTTGGAGTTGTTCCATTCGAGGTATAAACTAAAGAATCAGGCAAATCTGTGCTGCACGTGTGTGTGTGTACCTGCTGAGTGTGTGTGTGTTGGGATGTGGCCTTCGCCCTGTTTCTGGCGTAAGCTCCGCCCCCTGGTGGGGGCTGAGGGTGGAGTTACTGACTGAAGGAATTGCTCTGCGCACCAAGCGGCCCCACGTCGCAATGTTAATGTTCATCTGAGGAGCTCTCAGGAACGTCTTCCCTACACACACACACAAGCAACAATCCATCAATGTCACATCATAGCACAAATACCACCACACCATCAGCAGAAAGTCATTATTCACTTACAAAAAAAAACATTGGAATAAACCTTATGCTGATAAATTATGTCGTAAATAATGTGTATGATTTTATTGTAGAAAATGTACATTTTCTGAAGTAATTTTATATACTTCTTCAAATGGAATATTTTATTAATTATTTTTGTGCCTTTTAGTCCATGAAAAGGACAGGTGTAGGGGTGTGTGTGTGTTAAAATAAAGAAATGTGATCTCTGTTATCTGTTTTCTACTAAAGGCTTAATTACAAAAGAAATGGATGTCTAGATTTATTAATCAATTAATTGTAATTTATTAACCCATATAATCACAATGTGAAATTCTTTCTCTGCATTTTACCCATTCACAAAGTAAAGCAGGGGACTGCTGCGAACAAGGGCTGCCCAGGGAGCAGTGTGTGGGGACGGTACCTTGCTCATGCATACACTAGCAGTTGGGATTCAAACCACCAACCCTCTGATTGCAGAGCCAATGATGTAACCACAGGGCCAGATACTGAGGGGATGCCATTGTAACACTGTATTCTGGTATAGTGTGGCAATTGCAATAGAACATGAGAGAGAATGATACACCGTATAAAATTATGTGACTAGTTTATAACACAAAGCCTCAACCTCAGGTTCTGTTGCTCTTCTAAAATAAAGAAAAGAAAACTAAAGCAAATGCCCTAAACATGGTCCCAAACTTGCTTTAAAATCAGAAATTAGTTTGATAAGTTGTAAAGTGCATGTGGCAGATGCCCTTATCCGTAGTAACTTACAATCATTAGTCACAAGACCAATACCACCCCACTGAAAGATCAGCTAGAGGAGAGAGTGTGATTTGGGTCTGTGGCCACCACCCTTCTACACAATCTAACTGACTGCAGCACAAATATTATCTTATAGAACAGGGTTGTACACCAGAAACCGCACTGTACTGTGAACAAATGATTTTCCATTACGAATATGGCAACCCTCACCTGAGCCAATACCAGATGCTTGATGGCAAGGCCAAAATTGTCAGCCGCCGAATTGAGTGCCTCTCTGCTTTCTTATTGGTCAGAAAATGTTATAGTGACAACAGACTGACTTGGAATAAGGCCATAAAAAAAAAAAAACACCGACACCAACTTTGGGTAGGCATTTGCATTGGCCACAAGTCAGAAACACAATTACCAGGTGGAAAACACTGAGGTGGAGAGTTTCTGATTCAATTCTCTATATGGCCGGTCGTCCCAAAACGGCATCCATCCGGGCAGAACGTTTTTCTGTTAGAGCCGCTTTTGGTCTTTTATTATTTAGTGTTGTTTGAGTTTTTATTTTTTCTCTTCGTTCTTTATCCATGTGATGAGAACCGAAGCCAGAGAACTTGTTAGTGACGTCCTGGATCATCTTCACATTTCTCACAGAGTAAGAGTAAGTTTGTGTCTCAAATGTTTTGTTTCATTTTTAGCGGACAGTAAATATATAGTGGTCTCCTTCCATGTTTTGACCAATCAGAAAGCAGTGATTCAGTCAGCTGTGCTACGGCTTATTTTTAGCCCTGCTGTCGAGCAGCATGGGTTTGTATTGGGTATAGGTCAGTTTATTTGTAATTGAAAAAACACTTCAGTTCCTTGTGAAAGTGGAAAAGCACCAGAAAAGTGCCATTAGAGACAAATAAAAAGGTGAACATCTAGAAAGGGACTGAACCCACGGGATGTGGTGGAGCGTTTGAAAAGAAAACTTCTTGCAGACGGGAGCACTAGCCTTGGCAAAACTAAATTCACTCTGCCGAAAGAGAGCAGGTGCTTGACAGAGAACATTAGTATCAAATCACTGAAGCGTAATGTAAGTCATAACTCAGCAACCAGCCTGTTAAAAAAAAATTAGCATGTAAACACAAATCACAAAAGGAACAGTACTGAACAACCAATCAGTACACGGCATATTATACCCAAACTATTGTATACCCATCCTGTGGTGTCTTTACCTTGCTGTTTTGAAAAAATCTTCTTTTGTCTTTGGAGTTTGGTTCTCCTCTCAATCACAGGGTTGAAAAAAGTAACCTGTAAAATACAGAACTTTCATTAAACAGTGAAACCAAGTCTATCCTGTCACATCTCTTCATTCAGGAAACACACTGCGGGAGTATGAGTACTGACACTGGAACAGCAAGGCTGAACTACTTCTTTAAGAGAAACACTGAGTGTGTATGTAGATGTTTACGCCAGGACCAATTATTCTGATTGTTGCGTACCTCTGCAAATAGCGTTCCCTGCGGCTCCAGGTAAAGACACATCCCGTGGCGCTGATTATCCAGAAAATCCTCCAGCCTCAGGAACTTCACAGCACAGAGGGAACGCCAGTCCCTCCAGTACACTGAAATCTCCAACTCCCGAGACTACAGGCAAAAACACATGAAAAACTCTTGTTTACGCACTAAATCTGGACTGATGCTGGCATCACTTTTGGGACAAAAAACATTTTATGGTTTTCAAATATTTGTTGATATCTCTAAACTGGCACACAAAAAGAACCCTTAATATATTTGAGATGTTTAAAATATATAAAAATATATAAAATAGAGACTCTAGAAGAGAAAAAGAGAGAGAAAGATGGCAACAATAGTTGGCAACAACAAATAAAGAGTCAGCCAGCTGCTAATATAGCTACAATTGTATTCTCTTTTGTAAGATCACTGTTTTAATCATAAAAAGCTGTGGAGAGGCTGACATATAAGCCGAGGCGTGATCGGTCACTGAGGAGTTTTTGGCGATCTAGCTTATCTGAATGTCATAGAATCCAGAGATGTCTTGACTTTAAATTTGCCCTCAATGGCTTGAGGCTTGACTTGTGAAAATTTCTAATAGAACCAACATGGAACAGCATCAGAAGCCTCATCCTCTCTCCCAACCAGAGGTGGGTAATCCAGGTCCAAAGCATAAAACCCTCTCCAGGATTTAATGGCAACCACCAGTATTCTGGTATTGCTGGTTTAAAGGGACTAGAGAACCATGGCATTTGGAATAAAATCCTGTGGAGGACTTTTAATCTTAGGACCTGGATTAAACATGTCTGGTCCCAACTTATCACAGGCATGTATTTATTTTTTCGTTTTCTATCTAAAAACAATCACTGGCCGTTTTGGCACTGTTGTTTAAATAGATGATTAAATTTTAATATTATCTTGTAAGAAAACATTTGAAAAGGCTAAATGGCTCCTGGAATGCTCAGAATTACTCCACAATAACCAGAGCATGATTCAGTGCACACCACAGTTTAGGGTGTGATTTTGTGAAGGTGCTGTGAATCGGGATAAGTGTGCTGTTGTACCCGGTCCAGTTCTAATGTAAACTTCTGATCCCATGACTGATTGCTGGCAGGCTTCCAGCTGGTCTGTCCCACCACAGTGTTATCCAGCTTTAACACTGCACTGATCTCATCTGGAGAAAAACAAAGATAAAGTAACAACAACAGATATTTATTTCCAGCTCCTGATTTTCAGTCTCTAAAGCACTACTGACCTGCAGCCTTTTTATAAGAATATTTCAACACATATATTATTATAATAAAGAAAAAAAGAAATGTTTGTGTATATACAGGGACGTGCACAGGATTTTTAAGGGGCCACTGCTCTGACCTGAGAAAGGGCACCACATCACCTGAACAAAAAAATCAGACGGAAAACGAAACTGAAAAATACACCATGTCATTATGAAGTCTTTAATTAAGTTTTGAAGGAGAATCCTCCTATTGGGGGCCATTTCAGTAAAAATCTTGAGGACCTTTTCAATTTCCATTTCCCCTCTATGGCCAACAAGAGCGGGTCAGACAGCCGCTCCTGACCACGCTTTGGTGCGACACCGCTAAAAGGGAAACAGACCTGCTGAGCTTTCAGAAACTAGCTATGCCACTCGCTTAGCCTACTAGTTTATAGAGTGGAAGTGAAGAACTTGATGGTGAAGTAATTAGCTTCAGAATGAGTCTGTAACGTTTATGTTACTGTCATATGCATTTCTTACATGAAGTGCTTCTTAAAAATGCACGCAATGTACCACCGTTAAGCTCAGTGCAGGAGAATGGGCCGCTCAGGGACCTGCGGCAGACAGGCAGTTTACCCCTGCCCTGCACACGTCCCTGCACACACACAATGTATATACACGTGCATGTATGTGTGTGTGTGTGTGTATAGAAAATAACCTTACATAAAACTTTGCAGTTACAACTCACAGTAATTATCAACTCTGATTAAGTTATATCATAATATTACAGTAGAGAAAATGTTTTAATGTTACATGAAAATTTGCCTTTCAAAATTTCTACTGGTTCATTCTTAATGTCATTCAACGTCCGATAATTTTTTAAGTGGTGTCTAAAAAATGAAAGGAAAAATAAATAGACAAGTCAAATAAAGTTGTGTTAGCAGTAATGATATGAAGAGCTAGTCTGGAATCAGGATTGGGAACCACTGATGTACAACAGCATTAAAGACAGATATGTAAACAAGTTGGCCTTTCTCAGCCCTGCTGATTTTTCACAGTGAGTATTAAAAAGCCACTGAACTGGACAGGTCGTCTGTTCTGGAGAGGGTTCGGCTGCGGCTCCCGCGGCTCATGAAAGATGAGCGAGTGTCACTGGGGCTCCAGCCCGGGAGGGTTAGCGCCATGGCCTTTGAACGACCTGGAACGTTCTCCAGCAGGTCCTGACAGCCCAACAGCCGCACATCTAATGTACCTGCAGGAATAAATCAGTCATATAAACACAACTGCTACAAGAGGGCCCACAGACTTACAAGATGTTCCTGCATTCAAGCTTTATCTGTTGAGAAAGTCAATTTAGAGCAAAAATTTATTTAGGATGCCTTTGCATCACTTGCTTGTAAAAAGAAAACATTTAATAATACATTATAAATGTTCATACAGTCCACATGGGCATTCGGACAGACTTGGCCCCTGAGGGTCTGATTAAAAAACTGCATACACACCAAATACACCAGCCAGGTTCTGCAACAGGCTGTCAGACTTCTGAACTCCCTGCTGCCACCCAACTCCAGAACTCCATCCAGAGCCCTCAGCCCCCTCCCTCCAGACACTGCACGTAATACTGCACTAGCACGTTGTACTCTGCTATAGACATTAGTACTGTTTGCACTAAAACCTTTTGCACAGATACATTGAGCATAAATACAGTTTGTTGTGTTTTTGTTATTGGGGCTGTCCTGGGACTGTAAGAAACGCAATTCCATTCAATCATAGCCCGTGTATGTGGATGGATGACAATAAAAAACAACTTGAACCTGAACTTAAACTAAAGACAATTGGCTAAAAACAGCTTGACTACAGTTTCCTATAGAACTGCAGTGAAATGTCTTAACCCAACCAGGATCTATCAGTGTAGGAGCTGAAGTGATCTGGCACTGTCCTTCCCCTTTTAGATCATTGCAGTCTAGAAGAAAACACTCAAGCTGTAAGAGATATGGTGGTTTGTCACTGTAGGTATGTATTCTGAGTGACTGATGTACCTGTGAGTGCGGCGGGTTTGGCCACTGTGCTGTACTGGTTCTGGGTGGATATGAGGCTGTTGCGGGGGCTGAGAGGTGGAGAGGACATGAGCGATAACTCCTCCATGATGATGCTGCCCTTCGGGTGGTGTTTGGGGAGCTCGCTGAGCCGCTGCTCCAGAGAATACTTCAACAGGTCCAACTTCTGACTGGATTCATTAAACCGAGCCTGGGCCTGAAACACAAACAAACACACACACACACGCACACACACACGCACGCACACGCACGCACACGCACGCACGCGCACGTACGCACGCACACGCAGACGCACAGACACACAGACACACAGACACACAGAGCAAAACAGCTATTAACTCTCAGGATGAGCGATCTATTGAACAATCTGTTCTAAAAGACAGAAACAGGTGGGGTTGATGCCGAACAGATACGCAAACTAAAACAGGAGGAACTGGTACCTATTCAGAGAAGATCTGGATATTTTAACATGACATACAATGATAATTCCATGATCCTGTATCAGAGACACAGGGAATCATGGGTCAAAATAAAGCCACAGACTAACCTAACGGTCTACAATGAGAGAAAATCTCTAATCTCACATAGATTTATTTTAATAATGCCATTTTTGTTTAGAAAATTATTAAATACATCATAAAGTTTATAAAGATACACAGAGTAAACAATTGTGACTTAATGCATTTAAACAACAGTATAACATTCTCCCGGTGTTTTTACTGGGGCTGTTCACCTGTGTCTTGGTCCTGTCTCCTCCTAACCTCAGGAGTTCCCATTTCCCTAATTAATATTAATACCCAGTATTTCAATATGTGTTACGATACGATACGATACCATTAGATAAGATAAGATAAGATAAGATAAGAAGATAAGAAAGAACTTTATTTATCCCAAGGAAAATTATTTTGTCATATACATGCTCAATGCAACAAGAAGAACAGGAGTAAATAAAGATATACAATAAGAGTTCCAAAGAACAGAACAGTAGAATAGTGCAAATACAATATCAGATAAACTCACAAAAAAAAAAAAAAAATAAGACATCT
>JBBMFX010057185.1:0-10980 GCA_037832545.1 Rhabdalestes septentrionalis
ATTATTATTATTATTATTATTATTATTTATTTCCTATCTGAATCCACCTGAAAGTAAAGATTACCTTAATTTCCCTAAACTGATCTTAGATTAGGACAGCAAGACTAGGACATCTGGTGGTTAGGGTGTTCACCCTGTGATCAGGAAGTCATGGGTTCAATTCCCAAGAGGGCTACGCACTACTGAGGTACCCTTGATTGAGGTATCGTCCCCCCACACTGCTCCCCGATGTTCCTGGCTGTTCCTGGCTGTTTCGTGACTCAATAGCTCCTTAAACATATAACAGTTGTTCTGGCTGATAAATGTTCAACATACTGTAAATATATTTGCTAGCAAACAATATTAAATGTATTTTTGGCAGTGGCAGTTCTAGACCAAAATTACCAGGGGGGCAGTGTGTTTTTAGGGGGGGCACATATAACCAGTGTGCGAACTACAATGTAACATGGTGTTGCCTGTGTGTGTCAGTGCGTGTGTGTAGCGCTTCACGTAGTCCATCAAGAACACACATGAAGTTAGTTCCGTTATTCCCGTTATTCCCGTATATATCCGTATATATTTGCACTTAAAGGTGTTCTCTCAATTAATTTCCAATACATTTAAGAAATAAGCGATATAAGCGATATACTCTCTTAATAGAGCTCTAAGGAGAGCATCTACATGTTCAGCTCATAAACTACCTTAACAGGAACTTTGAAAAATAACTTCACAAATATCTGACTTGTGTGCGTGATTTTATGGCACCCTGGTTTACTAACTCCACCTCTGAATCCATTTCAGCCACCTAGCAGCTCTTAGATGTAAGTCTTGCTTTACTAGTGTGAGGGACCTGTTTTGTTATGGACTTCAAACACATATGAACATCACTCTGGAAAAGAGTGTTTGCCAAACTCTGTTAATGTAATGTGTGGTGGTCTGTTCTCAATATAAGAAATTCTGCTAAAGTTACCATTAATGTGTTGTTTTATATGTTTTATAATCCCAAACTGATTCTGGTGTGTTTCTCCATTGGTTTAAAGAACCGGAAAAGAGCCATCACACATTACTATTCTTTCTCCTTCACTAGATGCTCTGCAGGAAAGAGAAGCAGGGAGTGTGTCCCTGGAAATGCAGAAAAAAGCATGACGATAGACGAGTGTTTGCTTTATCGAGACCGCAGTGGAAAAGAAATTTCACTCCGTTGCTCTGGGCTCACAGATTTTGAGGGTTTGGATGATTTTACTGATGGAGGAGGAGTAATGCTGTCTGAGAGAGAAACATTCATCTACACTGGAACTCAAAAACAGGCCTATATGCCATTTGGAAAGAAACTGTTGTGTGAAAAATCTGCCAAATCAGCCAAAACAGGATTTGTACATGATTTTTTTTCTTTCATTTTGATTACGCAGGCCTTATAACCTACAAATGAACTGTAATAGACTTGCGTATGGGATTTTTGACCTTGTATGACTGGATTTCACATGTGGGTTATAAGAGAGCTTTACTGGTTCTGGGATGATTGGTCTAAATGGGCCTTATCCTAACATCGATACCACAGAGGAAAAATCATATTGGGTTCCACCGGGCACCGCTAATCTGGAAAGAAAACTGGTAATGAAAAAAAGAAGAACAAAACATTTTTTTGGGTTGATAAACTGCAATGGGGTAGCTCTTTGTTATGTTGCTGTCTTTCTTGGTAATGTTTAGAAAAATGTAAACTAAACTAAAGAAAAAATAAGTACATAAAGGAATAAAGAAATAAATCCTTTCAACCAAACCAAAAACCGCATGGTTTGAAAATTTTACCAAAATTTGGTGAAAAAATTTATTTGGGACAAAAACACTTTCTGGTCTACATATACATTCCAAAGGTTTGATTATACCCACTGAGTCATAAGGTCCAAATATATATATTTTGCAACTCGTTTTGAATGAATCCATTTTGTGATGTCACAAATGCCACCTAATTGATAAATTGCGTGTTTCATTCAGCCTACAGTGGTTTAGTCCAGTCCATTCAAGATTCAAGTAGTTTGTATGACTTCTTTTGAATGGAGCAGTAGAAAGCAGCCAATCAGCAGGAAGTTTATGTACAGTACCCTACAAAATGTCAAATTTCTTCTTGATTTGCTTCCAAAAAGCCTGACATTCTTGTATTTTTATGTAGTCTTTAGGAACAGTTCTCCAGGATTCTAAATTTCTCTCATTTTCAGTCCTGTCCTTAAACCTTACCGGTTTCAGAGGAATGTACTTTTTGTTTGTCTTGACACAGAGACCTATGTTTAAATAATTCAGGCAGAAAAACACATGCTGAGTGGTTGGAACTCATTTAACTAGGCTCATTTTATCTTTGGACACTTTGCAGTCTGTCACAGTAAAACATTTGTTCCCATTACTTGCATTTAATCAACTCAATATGGCAATGATAAGAAAGCTTGACAAATGAAAATAATTTTACACCAAGGCTCAATACTGTTTTGGTTAATAAAAGTTTTCAGGTGATAATACAAAGTAAATCTTGGATACGGATTCTTTAAATTATGCTCACAACCCAACAGCAAGCAGAATTCTCCCTGAATGAAAGCAGGAGTTTTTTTCAGATTCTTGCTCTTTCTTTCGCTCTGATCACTCTTTCTCTCTATGCATATGTGTGTGTGTGTGTGTGTGTGTGTGTGTGTGTGTGTGTGACCGGAGGCTGACCCAACAGCAGACTTAGGAGCTGGCATTGGGTAGAGTGTCTGAACTCCCCTGTTATTACATCCTGGCAACACTTGATCTTGAAGGAATACTTCACCTACTATGCTGTGCAAAATTTTTGAACCATGCCAAATTTTTTCACATTTTTGGGAACCACCTTGCTGGTGCAAAATACTATTGTATACCCATAAAACTGTCTTTGGAATATTAAATAGATTAAATGAATCAAATGGGAATAAAACAAATATTTTACCTTGCCAAGATACAATGTGCCTAAATCTATGTGTTCCAACCACTCATCATTCAGCACCACCAGTACACTGATCACCACTGGATCCTCTGGAATCATCTGCATTTGTTTAGTTACTGGTTCAGGCCTTAAGTTAGATACCCTTTGTTTATTCTGAATAATTCATACATAGTTCACCGCGTGATTTAACACAAAAAAACGTTCCTCTGAAACTGGTCAGGTTCAGGGACTGGAATGGAAATGAGAGTCTTTGAAAGTCATGCAAGAAGCCTGGAGACCTGTTCCTCAGGACTACATAAAAAATACAAGACAGTCTGGATCTTTGTAAGCAAAATATGAAGAAATGGACAGGTGGGTTAAGACATTTGTTCTCATTTTTCCATTTAATCTTTTCAATCTGTTTGACATGAATAAGATAATATTTTTGCACCAACAAGGTGATTCAAACAAAACGTGGTAACGAAGCATTGTTAACACTGCTAGAGGCTGGAGGTGTGATATGACACCAAGAGCGAGGATCAGCTTTTTTTTTTTACTAGAAACAGTCTAAACTGTAAATTCATCCACAGTAAAGCTGATCCCAGACTCAGACAACTCACTTTTGGACAGCTTACTGCACTGTGGTCAGTGAGGTATGCGGAGTGTGGACAAGTTTGGATTTCTAGGAACAAGAGGGAGGCTAAGAGCAGAAACTGTCTGTGTCTGAGTGAGCTATGTGTGTATTTGTGTGTGTGAGAAAGTGAAAAGTATGCATAGATGTACAGGTCAACGCTCCTCATTCTCCCTCTGTTGTGTCAACATGCCCTTTCTATTTACCCCAATCTGCCCCCCACCACCCCCACCCCCTTTTGTAAACAACACTAACTCTCCACACACACACTCATCACTAGATCAAATCATGAGTGACTCGAGTGGCACTGAAGTATGGTCACCTTTTTTTACATTAACATTAACAACAAGTCAGAAGTTTTGAAAAGACGTATCAAGTCTTTGTTTATTGCCCTGATATTTACATTGTGTTGATCATGAAAACAGTTTTCCAAAATCAAACACTTCAAAAATTCCTTGTGGTCCATGTATCACTGTACAAATGTAATTCTCTAACAGGATAGTGAACCAACATTCATCAGAATTCTTCAGTATAGAGTTCAGGCTCCTCTGCACATATTTGACTAATGCTATCAGTCAGAAGAGAATCCAGGAAGAGAACAAGTGATGATATAAGTAATGGTGTTTTATCAGGAAAGTGTTGGTGAGGTGAAAAAAAAAACAAACAAAGAGAAAAAACATGTTTTTTGTTAAATTGATGAGTTCTGCGGATGTTTATGAGGAGAGGAGCTGAATTAATGTTGTGGGATAAAACTGTTCATTTGCTCTTAAATAAAGAGGCCAATCAGTGTCTCTTTATCTCACACACGGTCATGCACACACACACATACACACACACAAACACACATGCTCAGGCACACATTTCTCTTTCTCTCTCGCTCTCTAGGAGCGAAAGTGTGCAGGTAATGACTGAGCTCCCTAAAACTTAAAATAACAAGTCTGTCCTAATTACAGCTCACTGATTTTACACATGGAGAGAAAGAGGGAGAGAGAGAGAGAGAAAATGAAAGAGTTCAGGAGATAGATGGAGACAGTGAGGTGAGATGGAGAGGAGGAAAGAAAAAGACGGAATAAAAGAGAAAAACAGAGGAACAATAAATTAGATAGAAAGAGAAAGCAACAGAGAGAAACATAGAGAGAAACAGAGAAAAAGAGAATGTGTGTGAGGGAGAAACAAAAATAACCACGTAGAGAGAAATAGTGCCGGAGTGAAAGAGGGAGAGAGAGAGAAAGAGAGAGAGGGATGGGAATGAAATAGAAAAACTCGAGCGAGGGGGAGAGAGAAACAAAGAGAGAGAGTGTCCATGTGTTCCCTGTTTGTGTAATTTATTTTATGTAATAAATCTATAAATGCTGTAAACGGCCTCACCTGAGTAAAGTGCAGTTTTGCGCTGCTCTGTTTCAGGGTTCAGCTGATCATGTTTTCACATTAGTTGTGCAGCAAATTGGGCAGTAAATGAGAGTATAATTGTAGGACGGGTTCTCTGGCCTGAAAAATGAATATCGGCTCTCGGCAGGTTTACAGAAACGAACCATTAGCTTTGTTCGACCGTGTGGAAAACGGAGAGGCTTCAGTTTGGCGTGTTGTTTTATTACTGTGGTTAAGGGGAAATTTTCTAACCTCTGCTCGATATGAACCTCCTAAAAATGATACTGCAGAGCAAAAGAGTAGAAAGAACAAAGGAAACAGCTTCCCGTTGAGCTGAAATGTTGTAGACAGTAACATGACCGGAATTTCAGTCTGAATCTGACTTAAAATACATCCATGAATCATCAGAAATCTTCTAGGAAATGCTGATGACCTTAGCATGACACGGCTAAATATGCGCGTGTGTGTGTGTAGGTATGTGTGTGTGAGAGTGAGTGTCTCTGTGTGTGTGATTAGTTAATAAGAAGGAAAAGCGCTGGCTGAGATGGAAAAAACTTAATCATACAAGTATTTTAGGAAGTCACACTGTCTAGATTGGTTTAGCTTTCCCGCTTTCTTTAGTATGATGTAACATTCTAATGACATAAATGGAAAATTAGATGAAACTGTGTTTCAAGCAATGGTACAATGTTTCCAGTTTTAGTCTTAGAACTAATTATAAACACAATCGTAAAAAAATGTTATTATTCTACCATCACCCACCTTGTACTTCCTCTCACTGGCTATTTTATTGGAATCAGTGACTTTAGGCTTCCTCTCACTGACCACGTTATCAGAAACACCCATATTGTGTTTCCAGTCTCTGTTCTTCCACTCACTGGCCACTTTATTAGAAACACACTTTGTGCTTGCACTCACTGGCTACTTTATTGGAAACACCTACCTTGTGTGTCCACTTTATTAGAAACACACTGCACATTCACACAGTCATTTCACACCTAACCCACTCTGAAGAACTTTGTTTTCATTAACAAACTACTGAAATTCCCTTTAAATTAACATTTACTCAGTGTTCTATGAAGTTATAGTTCTCATGATCCCTCATTTCTCCTCTGCAGGCTCCTTTTTACCCAGAAAATGCTGCTGCAAGTAGACCAGCCTAAAGGTTTTCTCACTGAGGGCTACATAACCATGCTGTGCTGCATGTGGTGGGAAGGGCTCCAGGCAGGCCTGGGCTGAGTGAGGCAGCAGCAAGGAGTCTGAGAGGAGGCTTATTAGGCCACTGACAGCAGGAGTCCCTCATCAACTTTCTTTTACTGCCACTGCCTCTCCCTGATCCTGTCATTAGCTACAGAGACGCCCTGCCAGGCAGCTTACGCTAACATTGCTGCTAACGACACACTCCTTACTGACGCCACTCGGGATGGTATAGAGAGAGAGAGACAGAGAGAGAGAGAGAGAGAGAGAGAGAGAAAGAGAGAGACTCCCAAACTTCTTGAACAAATGTGGTGTGGGAGACAAATGCTGATCCTCACAGTATGTGCACTGTGTAAATATGTGCATTCAGGGCTAAAGAATAAGCAGAACATACACCCCCCAGAACACATCCAGTTTACTATATTTTCATTTATATAGCATTAGCCATGTTAGCTAGCAGATGCCGTTTCAGATGGCTTGCAGAACACTCATACATTTATTTTATTTAACACTGACTTGCAGGTTGTTCAGGTCACCGTGCTGTTTATGTGTCTAGAGTGAATTATCTCCACACATGTGATGTGTGTCTATGTGCCAACGTAACTGCCCTTTTTATGAAATAATTATAAGCCAATCAAAGGCAGAGATTGCATTGTGTACACAAGCGCATGCACACGGGGGCGTCGACAACTTCTCTCTTGTGGCTCTGAAGTCGACTAGTTAACTTTTCTGTATATATTGTAGTTATACTCATTTTTTCATTATATTAGTTTGACTTGTTTCTATATATTCAACATATAATATTTAATTGAAGAATCTAACAACAATAAATGATTTTTAAATCTAGAAATGCCATTTGGTACCTTCAAAGTAATGGAGGACGTACGGCATGCAGTTTATCTTTAATAGTCGAGCACAGTGGCGACACTCATCTAAAGGCTTTTGCATCTGTTATCTAATCTCTTTAGCAGGGTGGAAGAAAGATAAGCACTTTCTGATTAGACCTGCCCCCCACCCACCACCACCACAGCCATGATGACAATGATGTCATTATATTATGATTGACAGGAGGAGCTGTGAGAAGAATTTGAGCCAGCTTTGTTCAGTGAGAACTGTTTTTTCCAGACACAAACAAACACACACACACACACACACACACACACACACACACACACACACACACACACACAAGGCCAAAGCAAGACCTCATGTCTCCAAAGAGTTTTACAGAAAAGGAGAAAAACATTTATTGGAAGTTAATAAAGTAAGTCAAGTATTAAAAACAGGTAATTGGAGTCTGAGTTGTTCAAGGGTAGGTTAGGGGATGGGGGTTGTTGGTGGTCTGTGTTTGTGTATATGTGTGTATTGTGGCCTGAGGGAAGAAACTGTTCCCCATTCTGGTCGTGTAGCCCCATTTGTGATGGAACCTTTTTCCAGAAGGGAGGTGTGTGAGGGGTGAGGATGTTGTGACTTCATGTGCTTCATGACGAGCTTCACGAAGCACTTCATGATAGGTGTGAGTGCAACAGGACGATAGTTATTGAGGCAGGATACTGGCGACTTCATTGGCATGGGGATGATGGTAGTGGCTTTTAGGTATGTTGGGATGACAGTGATGCTCAGAGAGATGTTGAAGATGTTTGTGAGAACATCTGCCATCCTGTGAGCACACAACCAGGAATGATGTCTGGTCCAGCAGCTTTCCACAGGTTGACTCTAAGCAGAATTTTCCTCCTGTCTGCCACGGTCAGACAGAGCACAGCCATTTCACCTTATCTGAAGGTGGTGTCTCTGGTTCTCAGCAGCATGTGCACCTTGGCTTCTGGTTGGAGCATGCGATGAGGTTCTTGGAGACTGTTATGTCATTGGTGAACTCATTGATGTTGCCAGTGATCTATATAGTGTACTCCTCCAGGTCGGTAGAGCCAGAGGAGTGTAGCCTCCCAGTCAGTTCAAAACAGTCCTAAAAAGGAGAGATAGGACCTGGGGTCCAGACATTGGTCACTTCTGGATATGTTTGGCACATTTGACAAGGGGCCTGTAGGCTGGGATGGACATGATGAACATGTGATCTGAGAATCCGAGGTGGGGTAGGGCTCAGAACGGAACGCGCCAGGGAATATTTATGTCAACACAGTACGGCGTGTTCGCTCCACTCGTCGGAAAAAGCACATGCTGGTAGAATTTAGGGGGCAACTGGCTTGAGGTTTGCATAGTTCAGATCAACAGTGATAATTAACAGTCCATCAGGGAGTACATTTTGGAGCTGACTGATGGCTCCGTAAATTTCTGGCAGCTCGTTGTTAGTGTTAGCACTGGGTGTGATGTACACTTCGACTATGAGCATGATGGAGAATTCCTGCAGTCATAAACTCCAGCAGCGGTGAGCAGTAGCTTGAGATCAGCAAAGCATTCACACACCAGTCTGTGTTAATGTAAACAAAAATCCCTCCCCCTCTTGCTTTGTGGCTAAGATTAGCATCATGGTCGCTTCGGTACATTGGCATGTTGCTAATAGCCATAGCCATCTCCGGAATGCTGTCATTGATCCATGTCTCTGTAAAAACATAAACACACACTCTAAATGTGTACTATATAATATCACCCTATGCAGCTCTAAGTTCTTTTGGCCCGTCCATAATGGAATCTGGACATAGATTTATGTAATAAAATGAGTTGACACAAATATAAATGCTTTAATTCCATCAGTGAGGATACCTGTGCCGTATCCAAATGTGCAGTGGCCATGTTGACTGTATTACTGATTTTTGGTTGGTCAAAATGTTGTCATTACAACAGAAGGACTTGGAAGGAGGCTATAATTATTTTACTGTCATTGTATGACAAAAGCAACATTGGAGATAGATACTTGGATGTCAATAAAGAACACATAGAACTATCCATTTGGCCTGAAGATACATTTCTGTGTGTTTTTGGGTACAGAACAGTTCCTGTAACCTTGTAGAAAAGTGACATCATTTTATTGTGTGTTCATGTGTGAAGATCCAGTGACTGCAGGTCAAAATCACTGAAAAGAGATGAAGGAGGGGTTTCTTCTACCAAAGACACTACTGAGAAGCTCCAAGGCTATGGATGAAGAAGGCAGATCTGACTGTTTTGGCCTGAATCTGATCCACCATGATCAAAACAAAGCAGTGTGTGTATTCCAAATCTTTAAAGTTAGAAATTAGAAATATTTGCATTTATTTTGCTTACAAACTACCAGAAAAATGATTGAGTTTTTGTGAGTGTGTTTTGCCAGTTAAAATATTATAAAATGTTAGAACACAAATGAACATTGAATCATGAGAACGTTTAGCGATTTTTTAACTGCTCTCTAGTCAGATGCATTGGTGGGTTTGTTTCAATTAACAGCTCCAAATTTTATTTAATCTATGACTTTTTAATTAGACTCCTTGTCAATTAGATGGGAACTGTTCTGCTGGTCTTACAGGACATGGAATGGGTAAGCTATTGTGCACATGTCAGTCATAGTTTTTTGTATTTATTTTAGTGTCATTTGCTCAGATAAATATCTTCAAAAATAATTTTTCAGACATTTGCACTGTAAATGTCACCAAGGTTCACAAGCGCTGATCAACGTGAGTGCATTTGTTTTTATTGGCTTCAAGGTTCAGTGTTCTCGTGCCTTTATGGGGTAGAACTTGGCAACTGGCCAAGGTTGCAATCAAGTAGTCTGAAAGTTTATCAGTTTTCAGCCTTACAGCCCCACAAACAACTCCTAACTGAAATAACAGTAAATGTGTTTAAACTGTTTTTTATTGTTCATAATGGAACACATTTATTTTCATTATGTTTTAATTTTCATCTCAGAAAGCCCCCCCCCCCCTCTGAGGCCGGCACTGGCTATGCTTGCTTTGATTATCTCACTGATATTGCAGATACCTTCTTACTTATATCATTACATTAATCCATTCCTTGCCACTGATGACATTAAGTTGCTCATCCAGTCACTTATCATCTTAATGGATGATTGTATTTCACTCCTCTCTGTTGTACCTCTGAAAACAACCAGAATCTCTACAGATGTTCCAGAATGAAGCAGTACGTCTTTTCCTAAGTACACCAAACCTCTCACACATCACACACCTCTGTAGACCTTTACTGGGTTTTTGTGGTTCTCCATTCAATTTAACATTCTAATACTCATCTTTAAACCAAAAATGGTCCAGCACATTCTGACCAATCAGAACAGCTTAGCCTCTTAGAGCATCTAACAATAAATCTGACCAACGTCTTCCCAAAGGTGAAAACTTTTCTTAGATTTGACCCCAAACCTCTCCTGACTGACAGAACTGCTAAGACTAAAGAGGACAATTATATGTTCACGTCACAAATTAAATACACAGACTTAACAAATAACCAAAACAAAGTCTTCTGTGTGTGATTTGAGGACACTGGAGGACTGGGATTATTAGTGTGTGAGACGTGTTTTCTTATGGACTCGTGAATGTTGCTCTGGATAAGAAATTCTCCCGTATACTGTAAATGTAAATGTTCTACCAAATGTAATGTCCAGAAACACCTCATTTCTTTTCCTCTTCTGAAAGACTGCAATAAAATGCTGATAACCTAAACCCGCTGCTTATGTGTAATGAATCAAAAGTTCATGACCAAGGGTGTGTAAAGAAATTCAGTGCTTTATGATACTGACTGCAGTCCTACCGAAGTGAAGAATGTCATCCTCATTTGAGAAACAAACCTTTTCTCAAATCAAATGAAATTCTGTAGTCTTGCTATTGTTGCTTTAGTGCATAGTGTCATCTCCTTACCATTGTACACAAGAGCACCAAAGGTGTATCAAAGAAATCCTTGTTTACCAAGCTGTACCGCACATCTTGTCAGTTGGTGCAATCAT
>JBBMFX010057195.1:0-10979 GCA_037832545.1 Rhabdalestes septentrionalis
AAAGTTAATAAAACACAAACGAACAAGCAACCGATAGAAGAACAAATTCCGACATGAGGAGGGATGGGACCGGCTGGGGTTTAAATAAGGGGAAGGGACGAGGTACAGGTGAGAAGGGAAACAAGGTTCAGGTGAAGTTAATGAGGCGGGGCACGATACAAACCACGGAAACACTAGGGTGGAAAAGAGGAAACCTATCGAGGGTGGACAAAACTAAAGAGACGTCAAAACTCCGGGTACAGGGAGTCACAAAAACTCGGAATCAAAGATAAAATAATTCCGGGTTAAACTAGATTCTAAAAGTTTAAAAATATCTTGGTCCGGCCTATCGGGGTCCCTATATGTATTAAAAGCTTTTTTGACTGCCTTCAACCCCAATTCTGATTATATTTTTGTATACAAACTATTAGTATCAAAGGTAAAAAGGAAGGAATTTATTGACATATTAAAACTTTAATTTTCTCAACAAAATCATAAGTATCTTTTAAAATAGCTTTCATGTTTCTGAGGAATTGGGTTGAGGAAGCTGCCAATATACTATTGCCATTATGTATGATTCACTCCCACAGTCTGACACTATAGGACGCCCCCTAGGGATCTCATTAGGTACAGTCCACGCTTCAGGGTCTACATGGATTTTTGGTAATAAATAAAATAATAAGGTTTTTTATTATTTTATGAATGAAATATGTATTTATAAATAAAATAATCTGTTTTTGTTTCTGACTGATAAAACTTTTTCTATGTAAATTGTCTACAATATGATTTTTTTTTTTAGCATAGAATGATTTCTATTATTCAATTGTATATTGGCATCAAATAGGTACTGTGCTATATCTAATATAACAATTCCAGAACCTTTGTCTGCCAGCTTAATTATATTGTCTTTATTTAACCTCAGAGAGTTCATTGCCTTCCTTTCCAATTTATTTAAATGATCTAACTGGGGTCTGGAGTCCCTTAATTGTACCGAATGGTAATTCTTCCTGATAAATCCCCTAATATATTTATTACATTTTCAAACAGAGGGTTCCCATGTAGATGGCTTCACAAAATTCCTGCTAAAATATGGTTTGTTAAAATGAAAATGATCTAATATTTTGAATTTTCTCTGGTGAGATCCCCTTGGTTTGGTCCCTTTGGTGTTGGAATAAAGGTCAACCCTTTTTCCAATAAACTTATTTCTGCATTGGTTAAATTAAAAGTTTTAGATAAATTCAGACTGTTGGAGTGTGTCATGACCGTCTCCTCCTCTAAAAGTGTCATTGGTCACACTAGCAATCAAAAATTCGCTGTGCTTTATTGGGTGTCCAGTGAATTTCGTCTTTTTCCAGTTTAAAAAGCAGGTATTCAATTTCAACAAAACATTCCCATGTGATGCAATGTGTTCATTTATTACTTTCAAATTTCGCTGTTCCAGAATTGGTAGGTGATACAAAAATTTAATATATAATTGGAGTGTAGATTGTTGCATTTGGAAATGATTGCCATGCTGCCCTCCACATGGCTTGTAACTGTTTGATGGCTGTTTTGTGAGGTTGTTGTTGTTTATTGTTTAAACCCACTGCCAGAAAACCCTTTTATGTTAACGGATATGTTTTTTTTAGTAAGATGTGTTCAATGTGATGGAAATTAGCACATGGGAATCTGTCTACTTGAACTAATGTAGCCTTAATGTTAGAAATTCTGTTTAAATTATAGTCCCCAATAAAAACTATAGGTTTATGAATTTTGATGGTCCAGTCTGGTTTGTTATCAATTCTCACCAAATTCAAAGGAGCCTCATCCAAGGAATAGAGGGAGTCCTTGTAGGGCTCTACCACCCCTGCAGATTCTACTGGGGAGGGTTCAGATAGAATTGGTTTCTGGGAATTCTTCTCCTCAGTAAAGTCCATCGTTCTTGTCTTCCAAGGATTTGCAGGGGCTTCGCCCGGAGGATCCCCCGTCACCTTGGACTTGGCTCCTATGACAGATAAGGTCAACATTCATGTGTTTTTGTGTAGGTGTTATGCGTTTCAATGTAATGGGGCTCACTTCTCTATGGTGGACCTGAGCCTGGATGATGATTTCTTCTCTCTGTGGCAAAGTCATTTCAGAGGCTACAATGGCACAGTTAGAGGCAAATGTAGAATTGTCAATAGTTAGTTGGAGAAGAACTGCGGCATATGAAAGAGGGCTAGATTTACTATTTCTATCGATTTTTTTTATCATTTCTTTTCAGTATCTTAGATTATAGTCTTTAAATTTCTGTTGAAAACTGTTTTAGACCATTTTACTGCCACTGACCACTCCAATTCACTAAACCTGTTAATAGTGTCAATCAAGTCTATTGTAATTTGTGTATAATGTTTCTGTATGTCAGCATGTTCGACTGCATCCAGGTAAGTGTGTTTTGTGTTATTTTATCCAAAGTTAATTGGTTAGGGGCAGCTGGTTTTATGAACTGTGTAAGCTTTTTGACCTGTCTAGACATCCCAATTGGAAATTGTTTAGTTTGGATTGAGTGTTCTGCAATTTCTAAATGGTGAGTGCTCTGTATCAATTTAAAATAAGCCTTTGTTAGTGGTTTTGTTAAAAACATAATCAGCAGCGAGTCCCTCATTTGTTTCTGTGTTGGCCTTGTCCCTTATAATATCCTGTTTTTCTAATACAGCAAATCTATTCTGAGTTCTGATCATTCTAAAGTCCCACTCTATAAAACCTAGTCTTACATTTCAAATTAGATCTAATATTTGAAAAAGATGTAGACAAAAAAAACAGAGAAGAAACACTAACCTGATATGTGTAGTTTCCAGAAGTTGTCCATGGGTGAAAAACTGTTCTTTGTGTGGGGTTGCTGTTGTTCTTCTGGGCCTTGTTGTCTCAGATCCTTAATTCTGATCCATCCACGGGCTCAATAGTCTTTAGACAATAACCAAACAAAAAAAACTCCCGGGAGAGATAATAATAAAAACAAACCGAGAAACAAAGGAGGGGGCGGGGGGAGGAAGAAAAGGAAATATAGATGGAATAGAGAGAGGAAAAGGGAGGGAACCAAGCCTTTTGGTTAAAATTTGTCTTTGTTTGTTTCCGTAGGATGTACCTTTGTGGAAAATGTTGTGGATCAGGCTATTTTTCAGCCTAGTTGGTCTAGTTGATTTGGTCCATTGGCCTTCAGTGTTGTAAATCCTTCCTATTTAAGTATAAAAACTTATAAATAAACTTATAAATAAACATATAAATAAAGTTATTTAAATAAAGTTTGGATGAGGTTATGGTTAGGTTATGGGTAATGTTAAGATTAAGTTTAGGGTTAAGTTAAGGTTAGGGTTAAGTTTAAGGTTAAGTTTATGGTTAGGGTTATGTTAGGTTAAGGTTAAGGTTAGGTTAAGGTTAAGGTTAACGTTAAGGTTAGGGTTAGGTTAGGGTTAGGTTAAGGTTAGGGTTAAGGTTAAGTTTAAGGTTAAGTTTAAGGTTAAGGTTAAGTTTAAGGTTAAGGTTAAGGTTAAGGTTAACGTGAGGTTAAGGTTCCTCAGTTTGTCTTAATTACATGAAATGGCGGCTTGAAAATGCTTTTCATTCTTCTTTTAGCTTTCTCCCGCTTTGTGCGCAGGGCCTGCATGTCCATATAAGGCACTTTTCCATAGGTGTACAGGAACTGTGCCCCACAGTTTGTGGTCACTCCCTTTCTGAACTGCATCCATGGTGTCTTGTTTGAGCTTTTAAAACGTATTTCTCTTTTGTTTAGCCATATTATGAATCTCCAACTTGTCAGTGATGTGCTGGTGCACTTTTTTATTTCTCAAAGAATATTCATATGTCTTCAGCCTATACTGCTGTTTGTATCTCCAAACAATGATCTTTTTCCAACACTGTCGGCTGTCACGACAACATTTCGACCAATCATAAAGCAGTTACACAGTCTGCTCAGGTACGGGGCACTTTATTTCTAATGGAGAAATATTTTATGCTGTTCTTATATAAACCAGGCCCCCTAAAAATATGATGGCCGCTGAGTGCACCGGTGATAGTCAATTTGATAATGTCCGACACCCCTGGATCGTCAGAAGCATTTTTAATGTTGCGGGGGGTACACTTGGGGGCAGAGGGTGTGCTCAATTCATCTCTCATGTTTCCTTCATACATAGCCCTGTATGGGTTGGAGGCAGGTGGATGTTGATGGGAGGGTTGCACGCAGCTCCCTATGTCTTGAGTGTTCACCAGGAGGGGAAAAAGTGTGTCTGTGGGGGGTACACATTACGTATAATGATCGTAATGCTTTCCCCGTCCATGATCATATAGAATCATGCCCAGACTGAAGCAGAGTGCTAGAGAGCTGCTTAGGGGAGTCCATGGCATGACACTGTTTGGAGAACACTTGAAGAATCAAAGTTCTGAAGCTGGAAACCGTGGCTTTTCCTAATGATGACTGTAAACAAGACATCGTCCTAACAAAACTAATTAAGGCCTGAGTCCTTGGTAAATTTGTCTTTCAGATTAAACCACTGGGGGTGCTCTGACTTGTGTGTGGTGCTCTTTTTTTCATTCTAAATCTGTACAAATCTTTACAAAAAAAATCCCAAAAGAAATGTTTAATATTTATGCCTTTTGGAGATCAGTTCATCATCTGACCACTCACAGTGACAGACAGTTTAACCAGGGCCGTCCTTTTGCCAGCTGTGTCTTTGTAAACATGGAGAAGGTCTTATTTGGGATGTGAACTGTAACTCTAACCTCCCTTGCATGGATAATCAAACTTCCATTAGGTTGAGCCTGCTTTCTCCCCCTTGATCATGTAGTAGTCTTAGGTTTGACACTTCATTTGGGTTTCCTCACTTTGGCATTAAATTGATGAGGATCGATGAGGATGTCAGTATGCACTTAATAAGTAAAAAAAAGTAGTGCAAGTGAATATGCGGGAGGCAGTAAATTACTCCTTTCATCCATGAATGATTAAATCACTGAGGTGGATTTTTTCCCATGTTTTTTTTTTTTTCCACAAACAAGACTAAAATTATTTTGACGGAGATAGACTGTAGTGGACACATCGCATGGACGAGTTAAAAATGCAGCTTAGTGGTAAATGTTCTTCTTTATAGAAACCATTGCTTTAACAGGTCATACACAGAAATCATTGGTAACTGATCATATAGAAAAGATTTAATTTGAAAATCAGCTCAGACAAAAATATTAATGGTGGGGTTACTAGTAATTATTTCGAACATATTATTGTAATATAGGAAAAGTAAAATATTCTGGCCCCTCTCATCGTCACTGCATTGTGATCCATTTTGTTCTCGTATTTCTGTGATCACCCTGTATAACAACCTCCTCTCCTGTCTGTCCTGATCCTGTTTTTCAGACCATAAATACATAAAACAATGAAATATCCCATGTGTGTGCACACACGGATGCAGACACACACACACACACCGTGAAACTTATCACATTTATTACACATACATTGTAAAGTTCACTTAAGGGGAGACAATAAAGGCAAAATGCTATTCCCTTCACCAGTCCATTTTGATAACTTTGTTTTCTATATTTTTATTCCATATCAGATTATTAGTGCAGACAAATTTGTAAAATAGCCTACTTCTACTTGTCTATGTGAGTCTGTATATTTTAAACATTTTATTCCCTATTTAATGATTCATGTTACAATTATTTAAAGAATTATCTGTAAAGTCTCTGTAAAACCAATTGTATTCTATCTGTCAACAAAATCAAACTATACTTGTGAATCTGGCCTTATCTATTGTTTATTTTTGCATTTTCAAATTCATGCAAATGAGTGTATTTAAAAAGGAAATAGCCAATTTGCATATTCGGACCAAAATATAAAACAATCTTGTAATACAAAACAAAGTTATTATGATTTAGGCAAATAGATGGGCGAATTTCATACTGATATCTATTAGATAAAAATGTTACCTTATTTTACCCTATTTTCACCTGCAAAGTCTTGTCATAATGTTAGAATATAGCATTCATATTTTTATATATTGCTGTTTACAATTCCCAGATTTGGTTTTAATAATATTTAGATAATACAAACCTCATACCATCAAGAATTAGGGCAAATTTATCAAATTATTATTAATTAATCAAAGTGTCAATAGAATCAAAATATAACCATTGGTGCACGACATCCACCACAGTGGACCGTTAGATTTGGACACAGAAAAAAAAGTACATAAACAATCCTGATTAAACTTTGATAAGTGTAGTCCTTGGTGCATCCTTAATTAAAAATATTTTTGTACCTGCATATTTCTTGTACAAGAAAAAGGATCTGACATATCCCAGACAACGCAGTGTCATGTCCACTGTTTTCTGCCATTTTTTATTCATAATGCAATATCTCATTATGATTATAGAAAGACAATCATTATACATTCAATACAGCAGACACCCCCCTGGTGGTTTGGAGTATATATTGCAAACCTTGTGTTTTAAATGGGGTTTAAATATGTGCCCACTGTAGTAGACAACATCTAGCACTAGAACTGGTTCACCTTCTGCACCAATTAAACTAAATTCTAAATGTACTACAATCTCACACTTTCAATTCAGTTCAGAGAAGTTTTTTGTCCCCGAGGGGCAATTGAAAGGGCACAGTGGAGTAGCGCACACATATAACAATAGTAAAATTTGAAACACAAAAGATTAACATTTTTTTTTATCTAAGCAGGAAACAAGCTGTGTTCAGTGAGGGCTAAGAAAGTGACTGAGTTGCGATATATAAAGCTGTGTATTTACAGGTATATTCTGTGTATTGCACTTAAATATTAATAAAAAAAAATAATAACAACTTTAAATAACAGAAGTGGTAAGGTGCATGATATTTGAAATAAAAAATAGAAATGAAAAATTGATTAGGGGGGGCGGGGGGTTGTGAGAGTGTTAGTGATGGGTTTGGATGAGTGGCGGGAGTTCAAAAAAGGATAGCTTTAGGAACAAAGGTGGCCGTCCTCCTATGAGTCCTGCAGTTGGGGCATCGGAGCCGGCGTTTGGAGGGGAGCCACTCAAAGGCAGAGTTCAGCAGGTGTAAGGGGTCATTAATCATTTTGAGTGCTAGCCTGTTTGTCTGCTGATCACAGATGTTTGCTAAAGATCTCACAGGCAGTCCAATGATTTTAAAGCACATGCTGACAGTGCTCTGTAGCCGCTTTCTGTGCTGCATGCTGGTGGAATGGAACCAGCAGGTGATGGAGAATGAGATCACACTATCTATGAAGGAGTAGTAAAAATTCAGTAAAATATCTTTCCTTACTCCAAAGGAATTGAGCTTTCTGAGGAGGTACTGCGGCTGATGACATTTCCAGAGAATCTCTTGTATTGGAGGAGAATTTCAGCAAGTGGTCAAAGATAGCTCCACTGGCTTCCCGTGGAGGAAGGTGGTCACTGCTCTTTCTAGGTTCCTCTGCTTGTTGGTGAAGGTCACCACCAGCTCCTTGGTTTTGCTGACATTCAATTCCAGGCATGAGGTGTCACACCAGTCCACAAACTCCTGCAGAACCTGTCCATGGTGGTGTGAGGGCCCTAACAGCAGAGA
The DNA here is from genome assembly GCA_037832545.1 of Rhabdalestes septentrionalis. Taxonomy (NCBI): domain Eukaryota; kingdom Metazoa; phylum Chordata; class Actinopteri; order Characiformes; family Alestidae; genus Rhabdalestes; species Rhabdalestes septentrionalis. The sequence goes on from JBBMFX010057195.1 coordinate 7,541, forward strand.
CAGGAGGACTGTGTCATCAGCGTACTTCACCATATGACAGTTGGGCTGTGAGGCTCTGCAGTCATCTGTGAATAAGATAAAGAGCAGAGGGGACAGCACACAGCCTTGGGGTGATCCAGTGGAGGTGTACCGGAGGTCAGAGAGAATATTGTTAACCAGTACTCTCTGTGATCTATTGGTCAGAAAGTCCAATATCCACCGGATTAGCTGGTTGTCCAGACGAAAGTGTGAGGAAAGTTTAGTAGCCAGGATATGGGGTTGCATAATGTTGAAAACTGAAGAGAAGTCAGCAAATAACAGTCTGATTGACGAGTTTGAATACTCCAGATGTTTGTGCATGGTGTCTATGATGAATGATTTTGCATCGTCAACCATTCTGTCTGTGCGATACGCAAATTGCTGAGGGTCCATCAAGGAGTTGGTGGTCCTGATTATGTAATGGCTTTCATTACAAGAGAGGTAAGAGTCACTGGCCGAAGATCATTTTTTGGGGATGGGGATCATTGTGGAGTGTTTCCACAGTTGGGGGAAAATACCACAGCCCATGGAGCTCTAGAACAAGGTCTGTAATACGTCACCTAGTTGCTGCGCAATGTGCCGCAGCACTTGACTGCAGATGAGATCTGGGCTGGGTGAGTTTCTCTCTTTGGTCCTCTTAAGGGCTCTCACAACATCCACTGTGGTGAGGGTGAGTGTGGAGTTGTCTGGTTTGAGTGAGGATCTAAGATTTTGGAGCTGGGTGGTGTTGTCTGACATAAAACCGGTGTAAAAGGTGTTAATCCCTCCACGTGGATTATTCTGGGGCGGGAGGTAGCTGTGTTCATGGAGCCCATGGTTTTCGGTCCATTCCAAGCAAAATGGGGATTCCCCTTAGAAAAATTCTTCTCCAATTTGTTTTTATAATTCAATTTTGCTATTTTGATTGCGTGCTTGACTTCTGTCGATCTCCTTCTTGTCAGTTTCAGAAAAAAAAAATCATTTTTTTTGTTTACGATTTCTTTCAGCTTTTTGGCGATCCAGGGTTTATTGTTGGGAAAGTGACTATTTTTGATGGGATGATGTTGTCGACACAGGAGGAGATATATGATGACACGGTGTCTGCCTGCTCGTGTATGTCATTGGAGGAAAGGAGGTTGTCCTAGTCTGTGGATTCAAAGCATCCCTGTAGAGTTCAGATGCTTTCTGCTGTTCACTGTTTGTTTTTGACAACCTTCCTTGCCGTTTTGATGATCAAGTGTGCATGCTGGGGCGAGCAGGACGGAGTGGTGGTCAGCCGAGCTGAGAGGAGGGAGGGGAAGAGATCGGTATGTCAGGGACTGAACCATTTCATTTGTCCAGAATCTTCCCCATACGGGTGGTGCATGTGACATACTGCTGAAATCCTTTGAGGTACTTGTCAGGAAAACAGTGGTTGAAGTCACCAAGAATTAATTTATGGGAATTGGGTGATAACTGCTCAAATGTATTTAGTGTTGATGTTCTCTTGTGGCAGTGGCATTTATCCCTCTGTGGTATATAAAAAGCACCCTGTGTTCAGGGCCTTCTCTTACAATTCATGTCTCTACATATCCACAGAAAGCTCAAAAACATCAGACATTTTGTCCATCCCAGATTAAAGGTGGCTGGATATTTGAAGCCTTCAAACATAGAAATATTTGCTTTACAAATTCACCATTTGAATGATGGGCTGGATGAGTGAGTGGTTGTTTACCGCCATCTGGGCAAATGTAGCCCAGAGGAGGACTTTACAAATTTTTTTTTATTGCTTTTATGTTTACTATAGGATCTGCCAGGCTACTTTGATTCAGCCCGTTTCATCCTTTACATGTTGCAGCCTGGCCAGATTATCTGCAGTCATAACCTAAACTTCAGCTGCAATGCTAAGAACAGCTCATCATTAAATTCTGGACTTTCCAAACCAGTCCTTCTATAGCATACAGGCATGGAAATCTCAGATATTTTTAGTTGGGTTAGTAAACTCAGTTTCCCACTGCTATATTGTCCATACATTGATGTGTTTCATCACAACAGAAGTTTTATGCAATGCCCACCTTTGCGGTCTGTTCACACTTGTATAAAGTGAGACAATGGTTATCCATTGACCACAGTGCAACGTGTACACAGCTGCTGATAAATTTACCTTGAAAACTAGTGACTATGATGTTAGAGTTCTTTGCAATGTTTGCTTGTATAGTGTTCACATCCTTACTATCTTGAGCCACCCAGACTACTTAATTCAAAATAGCCTTCACATTTTAAAATATTTTGAGGGATTGTTATGTACAGAGCACTTGTGACCAAACTATATGTTAAGTGGTCTAGAACAGCAAGAACACTGTAAGCCAAATTAAACCTTGCTTCAGCCCATTTAAGCCAGCCACAAGTTATATGCCACACTTTGACATCAGTATGAGAAGGGCAAGATTTCTACTAAAGAGCAACACAACACAAACTAGAAGCTGAAATTGTTTTATTAAAAACAATCCGTTTCAGCAGGGGAAAAAATCCAACCTGTAAGCAGAAACGGCATAAGTCACTTGGGATACACCGAAGGAGCAAACAGCCATAAATGCCCAAGCAAATCCACTCACCCTTAAAACCAAGGAACTAGGCCCACAGTCTTTTGGGCTTGGCTAGACTGTATGCCAAAAGCAGCCACGTAGTGTTCAGGCTTGTCTTGGGAAGTTTCAGTCTCAAAATAGGCATATGGTGATGCTTGAGCCAGGGAAGGCAGAGACGCCAGATATTGGGAATATTGCCACTAGATCACTTGATGCAGATTCCAATGCATAAGAACCAACTCCAGATTGAAGACTGCTTTCGAAAGGCTTGGCTGATACTACCTGCTCGTGGGTGCTTCCTAAAGGTGGGGCTAATGCTGCCTGCTGGTAGGTGCTACATGAAGTCTGGGGTAATGCTGAAATCCCAATGCATAAGAACCAACTCCAGATTGAAGAGCGATTTGGAAAGGCTTGCGCGATGCTACCTGCTAGAAGGTGCTCCCTAAAGGTGGGGCTAATGCTACCTGCTGGAAATGCCTGGCTGGTACAACCTGCTGGTCAGCACTCACAGCAGGCTTGGGCAAGGCTACCTGCTGGTATGCACTTTCTGAAGTCTGGGCTAATACCACCTGCTGGAAATGCCTGGCTGGTATAACCTGCTGGTCAGCACTCACAGCAGGCTTGGGCAAGGCTACCTGCTGGTAGACACTTTCTGAAGGCTGGGCTAATGCTGTATGCTGGAAAGGCTTGGGCCATGTTATCTGCAGGTCAGTGCTTCCTGGAGGCTGGGCTACTGCTGCCAGCTGGAAAGGCTTAGGCCATGTTACCTGCTGGTCAGTGCTTCCTGGAGGCTGGGCTAATGCTGCCAGCTGGAAAGGCTTAGGCCATGTTACCTGCTGGTCAGTGCTTCCTGAAGGCTGGGCTAATAATGCCTGCTG
>JBBMFX010057206.1:0-10979 GCA_037832545.1 Rhabdalestes septentrionalis
TCCCGATCGAGTCATAAAGTCTGATTATCGGCCGATACCGATCGTCCGCCGATCGATCGGAGCATCACTAATATTTAGCCATCACAGCTTTATAAGGGCCATGACTGAGAAACTGTATCAGATCAGTTTATTTTAGTAGTGACAGTCCAAAACATGATTCATTAATGCTATGCATTCCAGGTCTTTTTGAGAGGCTTTTACTGACTGTTGCTCTTAGATGCCTTAAGACAAAGGAATGAGACTTCAGTGAGCAGACATGCCTTGTTCCTTTGCTGTCATTTTACCAGTCACGTATCAACGGTAGTAACATGTTGGCTCTGAAGCTCTCTGTCCTACCAACCCAGGCTTCTGCTCTGTGTGCTTGTCGAATGCTCTTTAGCCGTCCGTGCCATGTAGCAAGGTGAATTAAGGGTAAGTGGCCTCCGGATCAATAAGTATCCCGACTTGATGTGATTTATAAAGCGTCTCTCCACCACAGTCCAGCTAAAGAGGTGCCCTGTTAAGCCTCCAGCTCCAAGTGGTTTTTGAATTGCAATGCTTCTAATCCTAGATGGCAGGTATTCAGGGCAGCTGTGCTTCAGGTCATTTATTATGGATGAAATGTTTGTTCATTTAAAAGTATTGCGGCTTTTGGTGAGAATGGACTACAAATGGTTTGCACGGATATCCTGCAGGCTGTTGTGGTCAGGCAGCGTATTTGTGGCGACCAGTTTTCTGTCTGAATCGCCTTTTCACTGGCAGGTCCACAAAAAGTGAGACCGGAGTGGACTGTGTTCTTCAATATAAAAATGGATCAGAATTGGTTCGAAGGAAGGGTCCCGGCTGACCTGCTATCCTGGAACACAGTGCCTCGAAAGTGGCATTTCTAGTTCTTGGAGGACTTACATGAGGCCTTACAATGTTGCATCATCTGTTTTTCTCCTGTGTCGTCATCCCTCTGTCTTAACCCTAGCCCCTCCGTTAAAGCAGGTGACGTGAATGTTATATCATGGGCGAGAGGTTCGGGATTGAATGGCAACATTGCGTCCTGTCGAATTATGTTTAGCCAGCACTAGTGCTACACTATATGGACATAATTATTGGGACACACCTGTTTTTCAGATTTTGGGCTAGGCCCCTTACTTCCAGTGAAGGACAATATTAATGCTTTACCATAACAAAACAATCTGGACAACACTATGCGTCCAACTTTGTGTACCCAGTTTGGGTCTTTTCCAGCATGACTGTGCCTCAGTGGACAAAGCAAGCTCCATAAAGACATGGTTGGATGAGTTCAATGTGGAATAGCGTGACTGACACACACAGAGCCCTGACCACATGCAACACCATGAACTGAAACAGAGATTTTGATCCAGATTTCGTCCTTCATCAGTGCTTGACCTCATAAATTCTCTACAGAATGAATGGGCACAAATCAACCCAGAAACTCCAGAAAAGAAAGCCTTCTAAGAATAGTGAAAGAAGGGCCAACTGTATATTACAGTCTATTTATTTGAATGTCATTAGAATGCCAGTTGGTTTAATGAACAGGCGTCCTAGTACTTTTAGCCACATAGTTTACTCTCAAACGTGTTCAGAAGATTAGGTAATTGTGATGGGCCTATATGCCTACATACCATTGTACAGACAGAAACCACATATGAAAGTCTTCTTGAGGCTGCGTCGCTTGATGTGGTTTGAGGAAAGTGTGTGGTGGTAGATGTGTTGTTGTTAGAGGAGACTTTGGTTACATTTAAAGACAAAGGTTACACAAAGGGTTCTTTATGTAATGTCATAGAACAACACATTTTTGATTCACCGGGGAACTGTTCAGCAGATGCTTCTTTAAAGAACCTCTATATGAGCTGTGAGTGTGAAGAACCTCATCACAGTTTGAGGGTAGCCCATTATTTAAGGGTCGATCAATCGGATTACAATCAAGGCAGGTACACAACCATGATCTGTATGATTTTAAAGGTCAGAAACAAAAAAGCAGCCTTATTTTACCACAGCTTTATTTTAATTACAGTGCCACACTCGCTTAGTAACAGTAGGTGACTTTCTCAGAAGGGGAGGAGCCAGAACTCCCTTTTTGTACTGAGACAACAGGCAGCAATTAACACCTGCCAGGGAGACACCCAGCTATAAATTCAGAAATTCAGCCAGATCTCCTCCCTAAGGAAACCATTTTTTTCTCAGAAGCAAACTGTGATTGTCTGTGTTTAAGGTAAATGGAGAAAATCTAGTTTGATTTTCTCTCTGAGATTGCAAGTTTGTCTGAAAGTGAGGTTGAAACACAATTTCATTGTCCTTGTTGTCACGTTCACTGCACTTCATTGAGGTTTTATCCTGGCTCTTTGTTCTGCATTTGGCCTTTCTGGAGAAGAGCTGTCGTGGTCATGGACACCGACCGTGCCGTCTGTTGGAAAGCCAATTGCAGTGCAGTTTAATTTAATGTATAATCACAGCATCACCCGAATGACTCTAAAACCTGAACTAAAGCTTACGGCCCAAAATATATTTCTGCCATTTCCCTGTGCAGGTAATCATTCTACAGTCTGGCTTCCACAGTTTGCTTCTTTAGTGTTATACTGGGCCTATCAGACGAATAAAGCTTTACAAGTTATGGAAACTGAAAACTAAGCAATTGTGTTGAAAACTGTAGGCCTAAATCCCACCCTCCCATCAAACTGCACCAACTTAAGTGCTTTCTGACTTTATATGACATGCTGGGTCTGTAACAATTGATAAACATACACGGCAATCCACTACAGTTGTATGATTTTGTATGCAAGTCTGAATATGAATTATACTTGTTTCATGCAGTAATGTTATAAAAGAGTAATTAACAATATACATCAGAAGAAAATCAGTTACAGTATTGTCTTTGTTCATTTATAAAGGAAGTTATAATGTGCTTAAATGTATCGTTTCTGCTTTTTCCATTTGGCTTACAGTGATACCTTTGTAAGATATTTTCTAGTAAGATCCTTATAGACCAAAAGGAAATAAAGGCTATATATCGCTTATAGCATGAAAATGTGTATAACATAACATAGCTAAATACGTTGGCACCTGAATTTTGTCAGTGTTATTGACCATTGCTACAGACGTCAGTACATTGGTGCTAGTTTTGTCCTTGAATGCCATCGAGATGCAGACTGGGCCTCCTTTAATCGAATGGTGATGAAATTGTGGTCTTATGGAGGCTATAGCCTGGGGTGCTCCCTGCTCCCTGGTGTCATTCCAGGCACCGTTCGCGGGAACAGGCCGGTGGAGACGAGCAGAACAGCTGCTGTGTTGAACAGGTGGGAGGGAGGACGGTTTTAATGAGGGCCCAGGACTGAGGATTTGGAATGCCAGAGCAGTCCTGAGTCTAATTGCATTAGAACCTGTGTCAGTCAGGCAGGCTTTTCTTCTCTCATTTGAAGCAGATGAATCAGGCGGGCCTGTGTCAGTCAGGCAGGCCAGTCTCCCCCTGTTTTAAGAAGATTACCGGTCCCTGTGCAGCCTGACACTGTAGATTTTGGGAACAACCAAGCTGTCCTTAAATCATCGCCATCCAGTCTCCTGAGGTTCCCTTGTCGTGACGGATATGAGCGTATTATGCCTGAATGTGTGATGGAGCCAGATTAGTCTTTAATAGTTCAATGCTTCTAAAAGCTTCCCTCAAAGAGGCTATTGCGTGATTTTTGTTTTTCTGTCATTATGAGATGGTTTTGGCCTAAATTGTTTGTAAATCAATTGACCAGTCAGTCAAGCAATACATTTAGGAACCAGTTCATGTTGAATGCAGGTTGTTGCAAGGCAATATTAGTTCCTACAGACAAGTTTTTTCCTAGCTTGTTCGTTTGGGTAGCAAAAAACATGCTTACATTTGAGTTGCATACATTAAGACCCATGCTTCCTAAATCAGTGTTTTGTAACTAAAACCCAAATGACAGTGTAGTGTTAGGGTGGATCTCCCCAAATTTCCTTAAATCTCTTCATTGCTTTGTGCTTGTTTGAGTTCAGGCTGACATTGAGTTGTTCTCTGTGGGTCAGAGTGTTGGTGAAACAGCTGCTCTTCTCACACTTTCGCAGCTTGAGAGATGAAAGGAGGGAAGGTCACGGTCCTGTTCTCATAGATTTGCACCCATCAGATCCCCTTAACTATAGACTATAGGATGCTGGACCTCTGGTGGCGTGGAGGAGCAGCGCTGGAATTGTGGGCCCCCGAGGAAAATCCCATTATTTGGGTGGAGAGGTGGGCATTGATCTGGGACAGGTCAGGAGTGCAACTGGCCTTTGTTCAGAGAGTGTTAACGGGGGGCAAGGAAGCCTTCTGTTAAGGGGTCTGTCACAGACTGCCAAGGGCGAGTCCCTTTCAGGCCCATTGTTGGCTGTCAAGCCGTACCTCTTCATTAATGAACTCCTCATTGATTTGTTGCCTCGTCTCCAGAGGATGACAGTTTCCCAGAGGTGCCCTGTAATCATGTAATACTGTCACTCTGGCTTTAGGGGCGCAACACATTTAGTGTGAGGAGGGTGGATACTAGTATGTGACTGAAGCTGTTTTAAATTGCTTGACTGTGGGCTAGCAGGGCTGTGTGGTTCTGTATTACATGGTAATACCAATTCTTTGACCTTGAGTTATAAATATTAGAGATACACCGTTATGGGAATTTGGGGCTAATGCCAGTATCTGGTATTTTGCATGTGCTGAGAGTGATGCGAGTAGAAACTAGAGCTGGATCCATCTGGATCATCATTCCAGAGAAATACAGTTTTTTTTTTGCATGTGTATATAATTCACATGCATATGATTTAATACGAATATAATAGACATTTTTTGCACAGGAACCCAACAGGTCCTGCTTTTCTGTAGTCAATTTACAGACACATATTTTTAAAGCAGTTGTCAACTCTTCTTAACCAAATCTTTTGCAAGCCTAGTAAGTTCAATACATTCTTATATTGCACAACTTGTTGCTCATAACAAAACCTATATATTATATAAGGTTATATAATAAATAATCAAATATAACCTGTTATTGAAAAAGTACCAGTTGTTTTATGAATGTAGTCAAATATGCTATGTAATATACTATATAAATATACTATATACTATAAGTACATGCCGTAATCTTTTTAAAAACACAACTAAAATATGTTGCAGTTCTTTTTCTTTCAAAAGATTGTTGTACAATCAATTCATAGACGTCCTTAGATAATAACTACCCTATGCATGCAGTAGTATTAGTCAGAGTTTGCACAGCCCTGGTCAAGTTATACGTTACTAAATAAGTATTTAAGAGTTCACACTTTGAGCAGTGAGTTTTTGGGGGTGTCCATACTTTTGCACTCTACTATACAGGGCCCACTACTATACTGGAGCCAATGTTATGATTTCAGTTGCATTTAAAATTGACTCTGCATTGTCTTTTACCATGATGCAGTCAGCACAGAATCCTTCGCTGTTAATCAATGAACACCTGAGATGGGATGTCAGCCTCCAGATGTGTTCTGAGTCATGGCAGTAGTGATGTTGTCATATGTGGGATTTGCTGGTAGGAACATGCTGTCATTTGTTGATGATTCACTTAGCACGGTTCAGTCCCTATATCTCAAAAGCTGCAGCTGGGTTGGCACAGGTGCTTAGGTGGCATCTGGCGAGACCTTGCCGTCTTATAACCTCATCCAGAACATGATTACTAAGCATAGCTCGCTCCTCAGTACATGACTCTGATTTTACGATTTCATTAGTCTTCCTATATAAACATCCAACTGAAAAGCAGATGCGCTGCAAAAAAAAACACAAAGCAAGGAGACTGGTACAAAAAACAGCACAGATGTCACCTGCTGTTTGGCAACAGTTCTATTTTTAAAGCAGCTGAATTTTTAATGGAGCAGAAAGCAAGCAGACGCCTGGTGAGTGCAGAGCACCAGCACTTCTCGAAATCAGGCCCTTCAGCCGGCCTCGGCCTCAGAGAGCTATCAAACTTCTGCCCGACTGCAAAGCGCTGCCATCCCAGCTGCAACAATGTGCACCATTCTAGCACAGGCGCCCAAATCTCTCATCCCTCATCTTTTCCAGGGAGGGAAAGGGGGAGCGAATGAGCTATTTGAGCAAAAGATCAAATTTATGGTTTTATCAAGAGCCCCAGATGTAGTAATGTGTTCTCTGATCTGATTGCTAATCATTTTGAATAGATTCAATTTATGTAATTGTGCTGTGCCACACAGTGTTGGAAGCCACAAAAAAGTCTATTTGCGATGAATTACAGTAATATTTCTGTCTTTATTTTTTTAAACAGACCTAATCATTGTCATTCCGCATAGGTTGATCAGTCACAGGACCTAGATGTTTAAAGTCTCAAAAAGCTATTTTACACACACCCTAAACGCCTGATGCATAAGACATTGTTTTATTTTAGTTTTGGGATAAACCACTGACCTTTTTTTATATACTTTTTATATAATTACCCCAAGACTCCAGAGCACCACCCTCCAGGACCCCAAATGTGGGGTACCAAAACAATTTCAAATCAGTTTTATAAATGCCTTCTTCTATTTTTACTATGATCAGTGTACATTTGTTGGTTCACTACAGGTTATGTGTATGTAATCTAATGTTTTATTTCTGGCTCATATCAACACCAGTGTAAAGAAATCTCCCTGCAACTAACTAGTTCACATTAACTGACTCTGAATGACTTGGAACCAGGCAGAAAGTATAGGAAATGTGTACTGGCCTTTAAAAGCGTGGTGCTGTTTGAAATGTGTTTGATGCATGTTCAGTGTTTGAACTGGTATATTTGAGCTAATGTTATTTCTTAGCTATTTTTTTGGCCAAAATGTTTATGTAAGAGCACTTCTACTCCACATTTTTGCTTTGAAAGCACCGGACATAAGTTTGTGCACCCGATTTGAGTGTGTAATTTGAATGCAGACCTTCACAGGCCTCGCTTTCGATAGATATAAGATCAAGAACAGAAGATGCCGGTCCTGGATGGGAGCTACTCTCATATCCAGTGAGTGCAGAAAAGGGCTGAGGGTTGTTGTTTACAGGCCCGATTCCTATCTGCCAGGCGCATTTGGTCTTCATTTCCTCATCAATGGCGTTTTCATCAGCCCCCCGCTGTTTACAGACTTCACCCTGCAGTCGCTTCAAAGTCTGGAGCAGTCTCTAAAAGCGCCCGATCCGTTGACTGTGCCTCTCCTAAACTACACGGCAGTTTTCAATTAAAGCCAAAGGCTGAGTCGACGACTTTGACTTCAGCTCGTACTTACGCAACCCAGCACACTGGTTTCGGGTGTCCATTATTTTAGTGGCTGCATCAGGTTCGACTTTTAACTTGCGCGACCAGTTCCGCCGGCGTCATGTTTGTCCATTTGGCCAAAGGTAGCTGATTGTTTGGGTCACACCCTGAGCTTCCACACACACTAGCTCTTTAGATGAGACCTCCTTAAATGGAAGACAAAAGAGAGAGAAGACTCCACGTCTATTGTATGTCCAAACATAGGTCTAAAGGAATTAATAAGCTCCATATCCTACAGTTACCTTTTGCCCCCAGATATGTTATTTTTGGATATTTTTGATTGATTGATTCCATAAAAATTCGTTTCTTATGCTGTTTTGCATGAGCCGTTTCCTGCCAGCTTCTGGAATTGAACATCCTGTTTTAATTATTGTACCTGTAAGATGTAAATGCACTATATGGCCAAAAGTGTTGGGACGAGTCAAGTTAATAACTCACTCAACAATGTCTTTATGGAGCTTGCTTTGTGCACCGGGGTACCTTCATGCTGGAATAGAAAAGGTTCTTCCAAAGTTGGTAGAATGATGTTCTGTTGGTATGAAGCATTAAGATTGTCCTTCATTGGAAGCAAGAGGCCTAGCCCACACCCTGAAAACAGGTGTATCCCAATACTTTTGTACATATACTGGATGTAAATGACCTGCTGTGACTGTGTTGTCTCATTAACATAGCATTCTAGACTGAAACACTTTTTATATCTTCATTTTGGTTAGCAGAGCTTAACTACCATTGGCAAAAAAAGCAGATATCTGTTTTTGTGATATCATAAAAACATTGTATTCAAAACAAATAGTCTTGGTGCTTAAATTAGCATAAATTTGCAAATGGATTATGGCATTTTCAAGGTTCACAGTTTTCCATTTTAATAATCTCTTCCCATTATAATTAAAAAGACTGTTTATACTACTGTACCTTTTATGCTTACCATGTTAAGACTTGTACAGTTTGTACATATTTATTCAGTGATAAATTTCTTGACTGGATGATAATACATTACTGGAGAATGAGCAGATTTCCTCTGGGTCATATCATCTGCAAATTGTGATGTTTACCTCACTTTAATCAGCGAGTGGTATCTTGCTTTTCTTGCTTTTCTTGCTTTTCTTATTTTCGTTTCCACCCTATTAACTTTCTCAGTGTATAGAAGATGAAGACGAATATCTACCACTCACACAAAGTAAAAAATTCAGAGACATTTCCAAAGCATCCAAGGTTTCACAAATTCAGAAGTGTTTTAGCGAACATATGCACTAGAAGAGACTAAATATTGCACAATGTAACAGTGAAAAAAGTCCAGATCTGTTTTGAAAATGATGGAAATTTGTAACATCCCTATTCTGTTTTCTTGAAAAAGCAGAAGATGAGGCTTGTTGTCATCTTGGAGGAAGAGCAGGAAAAACAAGGACATGGTCCATCGGGACAGATAAAAGTTGTTGTAGTGCCTATAGAAGAGAAAGTGACCCCAGGACTTCATGTAATTTTGTCCTTGTCTAGAATGGGCTTTAGCTGAAACACTCAAACCAGGTAATAAAAACCCTAAAACAAAGCTCTGGTCAATTATAGAAAAAGATTTATATCACTGTTTGTTCTGGGTTAATGAAAAATAAATAGCCTGTGAACACGTCTACATGCACCTTCAGCCGTCCTTATCCATAAATGGCTTGGTAAGAGCTGGTTTTAGCCCCCAGTAGTTCAGTGATAAGATGGTGGTGTTTGAATCCACAGTGCAAGCAAGTTTTTCTTTTTTAAGCACACTATTTTTGCCCATAAAACCAAAGTTTGAGTGTTTCCAAATACTAGTTTTATTGCAACCACACAATCACACTTGACATTTTCTCACAGAAATGCAGTCTTTGGTCTGCAATTGCCTTAGAGGAGGAGCGAGAAAAATGGTCAGTCTGGACAGAAGGAAAGTTATCGAGTACCGCATGTAAAAGAGAAAGTGACCTCAGGACCCCTTGTCCTTTTATCCTCATCCAGACAGGGCTTTGGCTAAAACACTTCACTGTAAATGGGCGAGATTAATCTGATGTAGGCTGAATGAGAATATGGGTGAGTTTTGTGCCCGCACAGAAATAGTGAATGGCATTTTTCCATACGTTTCTTTTCATTACATTGCATTAAAATAGATTGCATTAATTCGATGGATGCTTTTATCTGAAGCATCTTCCCACAAGAGGAAACTCTCAAGTTTCAGGACAGTATGAGACCCAGAGGAGAGTTGGAAGTGCTAAATATAAAGTAGTGCGGGAGGAGAGAGATCGTGTCTGGAGAGGAGATGCTCTCTGAATAAATGAGTCTTCAGGAGGTTTTTGAAGACAGAGACTGGGGAAAACAATGTTTATGCACAACAGCAAACTCTTTCGGTAAGGACATTTCAGAAAGGTATTCCTGTTGAGGTTGTACTACACGTGGTAAACGAATCAAAGTCGTAATTCTTGTGTCTCGACAGCCCTGCTGGGGCCTGTTTTTGTTTTTTTTGTGAGTCATCCTTTGAAACAAAGAGTGAAATGACATCTCTGTATTTGATCATGGGCAGACGTGGTTGACCTCGGTTTTTCGTGTCTTTTATTGGAGGCTGAAGTGTGTGTTGTCCTGCACACAAACCTGCAGGGACGTAAAACAAGGGCTTCCTTTTGAAGTGGCCTTTGAAGGGCAAAAGGTCTTTCCTGATTGTGAGTGCTTCTCTTCAGCCCAAATGGAGTCGGCCACTGATGTAAAACGGTGTTGTAAGTGATGGGAAAGCACACTGGGGAGTCACCTTCCTTGGCTTTGTCTTCACAGGTTTAATTACTTCATTTAAATTCCAGGCTAAGTGTGAATATTGGAACTGGCTGCTGGTGCTGGAGGTCCGCTGGGCAGCTCCACTTTTCCACAGGGGGTCTGCAACTCGGTTGTTTGTGTGTGTGTGTGTGTGCGTATGTGTGTGTGCGCATGTGTGTGTGTTCTCTCGCCTTTTCAGCTCAGACAAAAGAACCTTTGTTAAGATTAACCGTCAGCTAGCTTAGTTGGTGCGCTCCACAGACTACAGCCCAATGAGCCTCTGCTTTGAAATTAGCCGTATTCTGAGTGTGTTTGTGTTTATATATACAGTACTGTGCAAATGTCCCAGGCACCTGCGAAAGGAAGATTTACAAACTGTTTACTAGCGGACATTAGTGTTATTTTAGAGTTAAAATATACATTTTACAATAAATACAATGAACATTTTTTACACTAAGAGTGGTTTTATGTGTGGCAAAGTGTTCTTCTGACCGTTTTCAGACCTCTTTCTGCATGGAAGTCTAATATTCATTTTAGCTACCATCAAATACCTGGTTTGGCTGGTTTTACTTCATTAGATGAAGTTAGGTGGAGCTGCTTATGGAATTTTATAAATCCACACAATGACAGGAGGCAGTGAGCAGAAATCTGAAACCAAACCGGTGTTCTTCTAACCAGCTCACAAAACTCCTTTTAAGAAAAAAGAAAATCTAGAACCTTTTTTTTTTTTACTGCTTTCTTGTTCAGTTGAGTTTATTCTAATTTTCACTTGTGCTTTTGTTGGCAGAGAAAGAAACTCACTGCTGATATTAACCGATATTTTGATCGTTGTCTATATACACACGTGGAAAAAAATTGTTTGGTACCCCTGAAATATTTCTAGAAAATCATGTATTTCTCACAGAAAAGTATTGCTTTAAGACAAGTTTTGATATC
>JBBMFX010057226.1:0-10979 GCA_037832545.1 Rhabdalestes septentrionalis
CACAGCTTCCACACACTTTCCCGATGGGCAAAGTGTTGAAATAAACGTGTGTTTGTGCTTTGTGTTCACTCTCTCCTTGCACGGCTGCGCAGCTGCGCTCCAGAGTTGAACCGGGAGAAGCGCGAGCGTCTTTTCCAAAAGGCAAATATTACCCTTCAGAGTCAGAATCGGCAAAAAACATTCACAAGACATTATTTATTAGTCACTTTGGCATTTTTTTCCTTCCAAATCTCCCTGAACTGAACTGCGCTCTCTGGCTACTCACGCCGCAGTGATCTGGGACTCGGTTGTCCTGATGTTACTCGAAAATTTGAATGAGAAGATGACGTAAAGCTTTCATTGCGTAAAAAAACGCGTTATTTTTTTCTGTGATTAATTAATCTAATTAACGCGTTAAATTCCCAGCCCTAATACAAACACATTGATACACTTTAAAACAAGAAGAAACACTGAACGACAAGATGTAAACAGACTTTGGGGATACCACTCATGTTAGGTGTGCACACAATATTCATGCACATAATAGGCAAATATGATGACATTTCTAAATCAATGGCTGGTTTTGCTCATTCAATAAAACTCTGGTGTCTAAGGTTTGCTTTTTGAGTTTTGCCTTTGCACTACAAGGTTAATTTGGCCAGAAAACACTGGAAACCGATTTGCAAGGTAAAACAGACCTTATGTGTTGTCTGCTACAATGTGATACTATAATCTATAAACTGAAGAGACTTACAGTGCAAAGCAAAAGCCTAGCAGCCTGAACTCTAATCCTAAAAAAATTACCTTCATTTTGGCCTCAATTTTCCATACAGGAAAAGAGGTAAATTAAGGGGAAACATGCTGATTAAGGGGTAAAACTACTGAATTTTCCCCATACTTTTTCAAATGTGCCCCTTAAATTGTAGAACCTACTGAATGAATGCCTTAAATGATGTATGATTAAGGGTTTTCACACTCATGCCTTAAATCAAATTTTCTGGTAAAATTATGTTCTGGTTTCACAAATTTACAACCATTGAATTCAAATTGAGGGTAGTTTGGGTTTTTTTAAGGGTAAAATAAGGTAGGGTTCAGCACATTTTAAGTACAAGGTGTTTCGTATCACTTCACATGACTAAGAGTAGTCCCAGTTCCTGTACAAATCCAAACCAAGGAAGAATTTGCAAATGGACATTCTACCCTCTACTCAGAAGACCTATTCCTTCCTTTACAAGTTATCAGGGTTTAGCCCTTTAGAGTCTTTGCACGTATGTGAGCTTTAAATAGCTGCAGCGCTGTGGGTGTCCCATTCTCGCTCATATGCCAACATGTGAGCTCTTTCTGGGTTTCTGGTCTCTGCCTGTCACTCTGAGAGAGGCAAGGAAGTCAATATTTGTGCTCTTTCTTACAGCTAGCTGCTACTTGCCGTGGGGAGCCATGCTGTGGACCAGTCAGAGCCTATAAAGGGCCCGACTGTGGAGCGGAGCTCACATATACACACACACGCTCACATTCATCAGCTACAGGCCAGAATTTAGGAAGCAGCACAGACTTTGTAAAAATAAACATACAAATTACACTTTTCAAGACAATGACATGTTCATGAACTAACAAAAAATAAAGGTGCGAAACAGGCTTCTCTGAGGCAGTACCACAGAACTCCATAGAACCTTTCAGTTCAAGCGGTTGTGAAGAAAATGTGTATATATTTGTTGCTATGAAATATATCATAGCAACACTGAATGATGTATTAACTGTTTACTGGAGTAATAAAAATACCCGACACCATAAAAAGTTGAAGAGAGATTCTTGTGGAGTCAAGTTGAGAGATTCTTGCGAGGTCATCATATCACATGTAGAACTGAACAGAAAGTGCAAAAGCTTTGATACTACAACTTGTTACTACAGTTGTCTCATTGTTCAGCCCATTTTAACCACATTGGGAAGATGCCATGTTCATGTTGGTTGCTGGCAAACTGACATAAATGTTAAACCTTTGTGAAACTCAGTGGTGGCTTCCATTCCTCATTGCTGACTTTTTGTAAGAGTTCCACTCAAAATTGCATTGCAAAATTACATTACTGTACTCAAAATTACATTGCATCACTTGGAGCAGCTGACACTGAGGGATTGCAGATCTATTACACAATTTTGACTCCACCAGATGGTCAAACCCAAAACACGACTTCATTGTGAAGCCTTGGCAGCCCTTTTAGAGAGAGAGTGCCTTTCCAAGCACAGCTCAGTTTCTCCTAATTACACCCCACACTGGCACAAGATAGTCACCCTCCCCCGTCCTGCAGCCTGAGAAGAGGTCGCGCTACCGCAACATCACACTTCTTTCTCAAAACCACAAACAAAAACAGAGCAGTAGTAGATGAAGTGGAGTGTGTGAGCACAGCCTGAGTCAGTGAAAGCTTTTTAAGGTTTGGCTTCAGGGCAGCACAATGATGTGATCAGTCTAAAGGTGAACACCTTAAACAACCCTCGAAGTTGCCGGCACTGACATGCATCTAATGTGATCTCTTGTGGGAGCGTGTGGAAGTGGCAGACAGAAGCCCAGTCACCACTGACTCAGCCCTGATCCACCAAATCAGGACACCAGATCACCAGTTTTACCTGAACACACAATCTTCTGTTATTTTAGGACTAAGAACAAGAGTCAGGTCTGTAATTGGAGCTTATTCCTACAAGGTTTGGGATAAAGTTAAACAGTGTCCAATTAAACCAGTTAAACAGATTAAAATAGCTTAAAAAAACAGCTTACAAGGTAATCATGCATGAAATGAGGTCAGATTATTTTCCTTCACATGCCTCCATATTTAAGTAAACTGACATTTGTTAACTTGTAAAAAGCTGGTAAGGTTCCAGTCAACCAGCTAGCTGTGATTTCTAACATGCTCCATGTTATTTCGCTAGCTTATGTTGGTATTTGTATTAGTATCACAATTTCATTTAGCTAAGTTTTTTAAAAGGTGGTAAATGAACTCATGGGCCAGGTTCAGAAATGAGTCGCTGTACACTGCACTAGTCAGCAGATGCAAGACTAATGTTACATTAACTAAATGTATGGTTGATCGGACATTGTCTTTCTAAAGTCAATCCAACAATGATAATCTCACATTGACCAGAGATCATCACTCTCCAATATATTTAGTTTTCTTTGTACTACTTTTTTGGGGGGGGTCAGGAATGCACCACTTTCATATTTCAACACTATAAATTATACCCGCAAGATCAAAATTCGTTTGATTTAATTTAAACTAAACTCTAACTATATTCCAATAATTCTCAACATTCTTACTGCTTAGAATGAAATAGATTCAAATATATTCAATCTCCGTCTTTTTCTTGGCTTTGAACATGTTGTTAGTCTTACAGTCAAGTGTGTAATAGCTACGTAAGTAATATCAATTATAGCAGTAGCTATAGATCAGGATATCCCTTTTAGTTGCCACCATCTTGACAGCATGAAAAACAGCATTACAGAAGCTTGCTAACCATCTCCCGGCTCTCTATAAAGGAATTGCCCTTGTGTTCTCTAGCCGTGTCCTGTTCAGATTTTCCATGTGGGAAATCCCCAGTCAAGCACTGTTGAGGCCTCTCCAGCTCCTTAAGGACCCTGGCTGAGGAGGGAGCAGCGGGGTGGTTAGAGGCAACTTGGAAAAAAATTCTTAATTCTCAAACTTTTTTGAGCACTACAGCAACATGGCAGAACTAAGGGGGCTTTATGGGCCAAGCCCCTGGCAGAACTGCACTGAGACAAAGGGCTGATTGAGGAGCATGGCTGCTCTGGCCTTTCCAGCAGGCCGCTTTCAACTCGGCCTTCAGAGGTCTCCTCCACCTCTTCCCAAGAACCCTTCAGACTGAATAAAACGCAGAGAGGGACAGAGAGAAAACAAGAGAGAGGGAGAGAGAGAGAAACAGAGATGCAGAGAGGGACGGAGAGAAAACAAGAGAGAGGGAGAGAGAGAGAAATAGAGAGGGAGAGAAAGAGAGGGAAAGAGGGTGAGACAGGGAGTGGGAGAGAGGGAGAGAAAAGAGAGAGAGAGAGAGAGAGAGAGAGAGAGAGAGAGAGAGAGAGGGAGAAAAGTTAGACTTGTATAAGTTGTGGTGGTGTTTCACTGCACTGGCAGTCAACAGCTGGGAGCTGTTCCCATGGCAACAGGTCTGTCTACTCCACCAACTCCAGCTTTGGGTTTCCTGTGAACGAATGAGAGATTTTTTTTCCCCTCTCTCTCTCTCTCTTTCTCCCCATTTCCCTCTCTCTCTCAATTATCTCTCTCTCTCTCTCTCTCTCTCTCTCTCTCTCCCCTCCCTTCTTTCTCTGCAGGACTTTAGTTTAGGCAAATCAGAGTGCGGCGTGTGAGAGAGTGATGGATTGCGCGTGAGAAGAATCGATTAGAAATGCAGGCAATGAGTCAGGAGAGTGTGAGAGTTAATAAAACTGAACGAGACCGATTAGCAGAAAGGGAAGGGAGGTGGCGAGAGGGACAGATGTGGCCGAGCGTAATGTCCTTGCTGCAGGAGGTGAGGGATGGCATCATCCCTCTGCTGGCTGTCTGTGCACGCTCATTTGTGCAGGTGAGTGGGGAACAGGGCGAGGTAAACCAATGACCCTGCACATAAATGAGCACTGCAGTAGCACGGGCTGGGGTCTGGCCGGAAGTCTGCAACATCTCTGGGAACGTTTTCCACACAGTCATTTTAAATTCAACTCAGTTCAGCTGTGTTTGTTTAGCACTTACCACAAAAGGCATAGTCCTAGTGCAGCTGTGCCTCCACTGCTATGTTAATATGCACAATACTGGTTCAGTAATAGTCTAGTATAAGTGGTAGTTTGCAACCCCATGTCTGGGCACCCACTGTAATATAATAATATGTTACACAGCACTTGATCCTCAGGTAATTATCAGACTCTCCATGTGTTATATTGGGTGTATCAGTATCTGGAACTGTGTAAGGCAATTGACTCCAAGACCTGAGTTTGAAAACCACATGTCTTATTACTATTAAGTACCCAGTTATACATTAATAAAAAGTTTCAAGTTGGTACATTAATAGTTCTAAATACCATAAAATCATGGATAAGCAGTATCTATTTAATAACATTACATTCAAATCCATGGAATTTAATATGGACTTGGTCTGACTTTGCAGATATAACAGCTTCCACTCTTCTTGGAAGGCTTTCCACTAGATTTTGTGTCCATTCATTCTGTAGAGAGTTTATGAGGTCAAACACTGATGTTGGACGAGAAGGTCTGGATCACAATCTCCGTTCCAGTTCATCACAAAGGTGCTGGATGGGGTTGAGGTCAGGACTCCAGTCAAGTTCTTCCACACTGAACTCCTCCAGCACGTCTTTATGGAGCTGCTGTGTGCACTGAGACACAGTCCTGCTGGAATAGAAAAGGTTCTTCCCCAAACTGGGCCCACAAAGTTGGAACCATGGTGATGTCCAAAACATCTTGGTCTGTTTAAGCATTAAGATCGTCCTTCCCTGGAAGTAAATATTCCAGCAAGTCCTGTGGAAAGGATGTTTTTTTTCATTTATAAAGCAGTTTCCATTAACGTTACGATGAATAAAAATGAAAAAATGTCCTTCTTCTGTAAAGTTTAGTTTTATTCCAACACTTTGTGACTGTCTGCAATCTTTCAGAGCTGAATTTTACAGTTTTACAGTTTGCATTTTACGCCCTTCTGTAATAGATTTCATCAAGTATGTATTCAGGTGATAGAGTAAGTATATAAATTGAAGCTTTTTGAGTCCAATGACTACAGGTAGAGAATTCAAGTAAAATTAGCTTGAGGTTCCTGAATGGCCCATGGCTTCAACATAAAAGGAAAATTGAATCTTTATATCTGAGGCAGTTCTAGAGTACTTACTGTACTGGGAGCTCTCTTAAACAGGGGTCACATGTCTTTGGCTCCCACTTTTCTCACTGCTGTACTTAGACTTTCATTTGGAATATTTCACACATTTGTTTATCCAATAATAAAGGCCAAATGCTGACTCTGTAATTTTGTTCATGCTAGTTTATCTAGTCAATTATTGACTGCACCATTAAGCTGATCCTTTTGATGAAGTGGCCTAATGTGTTTTTGTCTGGCCAAGAGTGATTAGTCCCTAATATATGTGTTAGCACTGTTGTGGCTTCCTCATCGCTGGCTTGCTGTGAAACATACAGTCCAGTAAACAAAATGTTTCTATGCTCCTAAATGCTTGCGTGTGTCCGTGTTCACCTGCTGTGGGCTCCTTACTGGGAGCCACACAGTCTAACTATGCAGTCTGAAAGCTTTTGAAGGAAAGAGGCTGGATCATTATGGACAGTGTAGGGAATTTGAGTGGTCATAATGATTATCTGGAATGGTTTAGGCCAAGAGTGAATATATGAGACTTTTCCCTATCATTATGGTTAGAATTTATTGGGGAATGTACTCCAGGAAATGACGTCTAGTGACGGACCTGCAAATAAAATAAAGTGTCCCCTTATTGTCAAGCATGAACGCACCACAGCACAGCACACAGTGTGAACAGTGTGGAATTCTTTCTCATCATTTAACCTATTCACTAAGTGAAGCAGGGGGCTGCCATCAGTGAGGGGCAGCTGGGGAGCAGAGCGTGGGGACGGTCCCTTACTCAGGGGACCTCAGTGATGACACTAGCAGTGTTGGGATTCAAACCCACAGCCTTCTGATTGCAGGGGCAACATGCCAGAACAACAGCTGAATAATAGATGGAATGTATTTTTGTGAAAAAAATGCAAACTCTGATTGTGCTCCAGCACTGACAATGCCCTGGTTAACTTCATCTGTCACACTACCACACTTTATAATCCTTCAGGCACAATTTGAACACATTTATCACCCGTTACAGAGAAGAAACAGACTCAAATCAATTTACTGAGCTGGCTGGCAGCTTTAGAATAAGTGTTCACAGGCTGATATAAAAAAAAACCCCCACAAAAAACAGAAACACTTCTTTTTTTACATGACCTGTGCATTAGTGTTTTGAAGCCTGCTGTGTCTTTAGTTTTTGGCATAGTATTTTGTTGCCCCATTTAAAAATATTGAATTCAAGCACCATAAATTATCCTGATTAAAATTTATTTTAAATGATTTAAAAGCTAAACAAGCACACGTCTTAGTAAAATCTTAATAAATGTGTCTATAAAAGAGGAAACACACATTTTTAGGACCAAAAAAATGAATAAGTTAATGCTCGATAATTAAAGCACCTTGCTTTGCAGAACTCAAGCTTCTGATTTACGTCATGGGTAACAGTGCGGGAGTAACATGACAGCAGCCTGGTGCGAGGCACAAAAATATCACTTGGTGTGCATTTAAAAGCTTTTAATCAGACCTTTTAGGAACAATCAGCTGCAGCTAAACCCACATTAAAAGTGAGGCCTAAGCATCTGACTCATCTTTTCCGCCACATCAGATGTTCCTTGAATGAAAGAGGAAATCATTTAGTCCACTCAGGGAGGTCAACTTGCCCACAATTCCCTCCCAGTTTGAATCAGAGGGTTGAATGAGGGGGTAATTTGGGTCTCTTTTGCTCCTCTCAGTTGGACCCTATTTTTAGCCCCTTTGCACAGGGTCATCTTGACCAAATGTAAGGGTGACGATTCAGCCCCTCTCCAATGTACATTAACTCACAGACGTGTGGGCGGTTGCCATCTGCACCCGGAGGACAATGCCAGCGGGCATATTTTCGGCGCTGCCCGGCCCATGTGATCGTTTCAGGAACGCGTTCGCGCCACCCGAGGAGGCAGCCCCCCGCTGGAACACTGGCAGAAGAACGTCTGCTGCTAAATTTTCCACCCTCTCTCTCTCTCTCTCTCTCTCTCTCGAGGAAATTACAGCTCCTGCCAGGGAAAATAACGGATCAAAGTCTTCCGCCTTCCTCGCACGACTCTATAAATGCTCTCGCCTGTTGGATTAATTTAGTAGCAAACAGACCAAATTAGTTCTAATAATGCGTGTTTCTACCAGAGCCATTCAGGAAAATGTCCATTAATGGATCTGAACACCAAAAATACCAAAACTAAAATAAAAACGCCGAAAAACACGGCGACCCGCGAGAGCGTGGGAGCAGCAGATACCGAAATAATGATTTTAGATGAAGACCTACCTTAAGGACTCAAAATACCTCTGGGCTAGGACTACAGATAAACCTTTCTGATTAACTTTGCCCGAGACTTCAATGATTCTTTTTTAATATTTCATACATTTTTAGAGAATGTCTGAGCCAATGGAGGAGAAAGAAGTGAAAATAGCTCTTGAGAGATATTGAGCTTATTCTGAAACATGTGAATGTTATATAAGTTATGAAAAATGACTCACAATTAAATATAACATCGTCCTCCTTCGTGCAGAACTGCATGTGCATAATCACACCTCTGTGAGTTTCTATTTTTACAAGCAATTCATTCAGTTTTTCTTAATGACAGGCATTGTGTTGACCACAACAGGCGCCAACGGTTTCCTAGTTGCATCTGACAGATTTGTTATAATTAGTCAACTTGTACGTCCAGCTTGTACATAACTGGATATAATTTATTAGAAACACCTTGCATTATGATTGGACTCACTGACCACTTTATTAGAAATCTCACTCGCTGGTCACTACATGACGTCCACCACTATGTTGATTAGAGTAACAGACAACAGCCCATTAGTTGTTGCACACATTTTGGCCCCCTGTAGCTTAGTGATGTTTTTTCTCTACTGAAATTTTTATGAATGGAAAATAGGTTCATATGCAGCTTTGCCCCATGTGGGTCAAATGATCAAAATATGAAAAAGAACCATGCTAATCTCTGTGTTACCCTTGATCTTCTTGCATCTCTTTGTCACTTTCCCCATTAAATTATTTGTAAAAGCCCCATAATCATTCCTCTGATGATCAACTGTCATGTCACAGCATAATAATCACCCGCTTATCATTTTTTAAAGGTCTCTGGGCTAAATTTATCCATTCTGAGACAACACAGCACCCCAGGAAGCTGAAATATGACGCCTGTGTTGTCTTATTCATTCATAAATCCTCTCTGTCAGTCTTCAACTACCCCACTGCCTCCTCTGCTTGAATCAACAATGAGTGACATTCAGAGTCAGTTATTGTCAGCCGCCATTCAGGCATCACTGTGGCTCCACCTACTATGGGGGAGAGGGAGGGGGCGTGTGAAGCAGTGGACACAAAAGTGAAAACAGGCAAGTCACGGAGGAGCTCGGGCCTGGATATTCAAACACAGCTCAATTCATATGAGCGCATGCTGTCACATTCATGAAAACACACACACACACACACACACACACACACACACACAATATAGAAAACCCCCTGGCAGCAGAGCAGAGAAAAACAGCATTCTGCTCTATTCATGGTGACAAACCCTTCAATCACATCTGTCACTGAAGTGAGGCGACAAGGATTTAAGTTGATTGTTTATCAGGAAAGAATAGAAAGTGTTTTTTAACTGTCAAGTTTTGTTTACTATGTATTATTTATATAATTTTATAAATATCTGCCCTCATTTAATCCACCCACACAATATTGTTCAAAATAACTTGATGACCCAGTGAGGCATGGACTCCACAACACTTCTGGTGCCAGGACAGCAGATCCTTTAAGTGCTGTAAGTTGGGAATTGAGGCCTTCATGGATCAGGCTGGTTTGTGCAGCACATCCCACATATACTCATTCAGACTGTGATCTGGGGAATTTGGAGGCCATGTTATCACTTCGAACACTTTGTCTTGTTCCCCAAATTGTTTCTGAATGATTTCTACATGGTGGCAAGACACACTGTGCTGCTGAAAGAGGCTATGGCCATTGGGGAACTTCATTTTTATCTCCATGTTTGTTTTTGTTGCACGTACAGTAAAATAACTAGCCCCTTTCTATGTTGTGATGACATTTCAACCAATCAGAAAGCAGTAACGCAATCAGCTTGGCTACAGCTCACTTTTGACCCTGCCGTTGATATGCACAGGTCAATTTATTTGTAACGGAAAAACATTTGTTTGCGGGACAGCACGATACCTTCAGTTGGTTCTGCTCTGTTGGTTTTCCTGCTTCCCATGGCGGATCCTGGTGGCATCTCTTCTCCAGGCAAGCAACGTGTAACAGCTAGGTGCCGTTACTGGCTTTTACCCAGAGGGGGCGCTGGGTTTTTTACCTCACTACCAAGCTTTCCTGTTGGAAGGGGAACTTGATGGACTTGATCCAGATGAACACATGATTCATCAAACCTTCTTTCATTGCTCCACAGTCCCAGTTTTGATGTTTGCATGCCCATTGTAAGCCCTTTCAGGGGGGGAAAAGGGGTCAACATGGGCCCTCTCAGAAGACGCATGATCCTGCTAGTGATTAACCAGTTTTTCTTTCTTGGACCGGCCTTGTTATTTCACTCATTGGCCACTTCATCAGAAACCACTACTTTGTATTTCCACTCATTGGTCACTAATTGAGGTCCACCGTTATGTAGTTTGAAGTAAGCGACTACAGCCCATCTTTTGATGCTCGAATTTCACCCACAAAATTAATGTGTTTTTTTCCCATTAAAGGAAAATGTTCATATGTCTGTGGTCAGTATGGGTTGTTTCATCAGAACCATGATCCTGTTGCTAATTCACCAAGTGTAATTACAAGAACTTCATTTGGTGGTACTGACCACTGCAAACCAGAAATACAAATCAAGATCTGTCATACCTACCCAGTCATCTAGCAATCACAATTCTGTCAAAGTCATTTAAATACTTTAACTTAATTACTGCTTCTGACACAGCTTCTATTTCTGTCAAATATGTCCCACCCCATGGCCTTGTATTTGAATCAGAATCAGATCCTGGAGGAAATTTCAATTTTACAACTGCACAGACACAGAGAAAGTACTGTTATTGTGAATAATAACAGTAAGACTGTCTCTGTAACTAATGACTGTAAGACTGTCTCTGTAACTAATGACTGTAAGACTGTCCCTGTAACT
>JBBMFX010057234.1:0-10978 GCA_037832545.1 Rhabdalestes septentrionalis
TCTTTCTTTCTTTCTTTCTTTCTTTCTTTCTTTCTTTCTTTCTTTCTTTCTTTCTTTCTTTCTTTCTGTCTTTCTTTTTTCTGTCCTTCCATCCTCTCTTTCTTTCCTTCTTTCTTTGTTTCTCTCTTTCATTCTGTCTTTCCTTCTTACTTTTTCCCTTTCCTTTCATCCTTCTTTCTTTCT
The DNA here is from genome assembly GCA_037832545.1 of Rhabdalestes septentrionalis. Lineage (NCBI taxonomy): Eukaryota > Metazoa > Chordata > Actinopteri > Characiformes > Alestidae > Rhabdalestes > Rhabdalestes septentrionalis. Next base: position 184 of record JBBMFX010057234.1, read on the forward strand.
TTTTTCTTTCTTTCTTTCTTTTTTCTTTCTTTCTTTCTTTCCTCTTATTTTCTATGCTTCTACCTTCTAAGTGATTTATGTCTTTTATTATTTTGCGCAGTATAAAGCCATTTAGTCTAACTTTTGAGTTAATTTCTAGGTTTTTTTTCTTGCTTTCATGCTTTCTGGCTTTCTTTCTTTCTTATGTTCCTTCCTTCCTTTTGTCTTTCTTTCTTTCTTCCTTTATTCTTTCTACCTTCTTCAAATTCTTTCTTTCTTTCTTTCTTTTATTCTTTCTTACTTTCTTCTTTTTTTTCTTTCTTTTTATATCTTTATTTCTTCCTCCTTCTCTTTCTTTCTTTCTTTTTTCTTTCCTTCTTTCTTTCTTTCTTTCTTTCTTTCTTTCTTTCTTTCTTTCTTTCGTTCGTTCTAGTGTTCTCCTTTCTTCTGTTTTGCCTAAATGCCTTCCACATCTCTCTCTCATCACTCTCTGCAGTATAATATCTTCCTTAGCTCTGTGGACCCCCTGGTCAGGCTCAATGTACAGGTTTTTTCTCTCCTGTCCAGTTAGGACTAATAGAGGTTCTAGAGTTGTGGACAGATGAAAGCAGGTGTGCTTGTGGGAGGTAAATTTACCTTTGAATTGCAGCTCAGATAAGCAGCTTATCTCTGCAGTGGCCTTGATAACACTAGAAACTCTAACACATCTCTTGCAGAATGTGTATGTGTGTGTGTCCATGTGCTCCTGCTGTTTCTCATATATTGCACTACTTGTAGAGCTGTGATGGAGATTGGGTGCACCAAACACGCACACACACACACCAGTGCTTGGCCAGTGCTCAAGGCATCGCCTCCGCTTCCGCTGATGGATGGGGGAATAATTCTGCCTCATGCCGTGTGTGTATTGTAGCTAAAGTCTTTGTTCCGGCTGCTGTGTGTATGTTTGAACATGCTGAGAGCCTAATGAATCCACTCCCCAGCTGTATACCTACTCTCACTGCTGAGTGTCTGTATGTTGGTGCAGATGAAGAATCAGATCACTGAAAATAAATATGAGACATTTGTATTTTCTAGCACTAGAGCAAAGCAAACTTTAGTAAACTTTGTAGAAACTTTAGAAAACTTAATTTTAAATGTAGGTGCCAGAAAGGGCTCTCTTAAGCGATGCTGTAGAAGAAAACTTATGTTCTTTGAGAGTGTGAAGAACTTTTGTGAAGCTTCATCGGCCTATGGATGAGATAAGGCTTACGTTTACATTTACATTTATTTTTAAGGCATTTATCTGATGCTCTTATCAAGAGCCACAAAGTGCTCTGTGGGTGATGTCATAGGAGAGCCACTTTTGACTCCCTGAATGATCTTGTTTGAAAAAAAAAGATGTGTATGAATAAGAAAATGTTTTAAAGACCTAAAGAACCTTCACATGACCTAAATGTTCTTTATCAGTTTCAGAGTTCTTCCTAGAACCTTATTATGTGACGTTCCTTGAAAGTTTGTAAGGCTCACTCAAACATCTCCTTTATAAAATGACTTCCCTCCACTGAGAGGTTCATTAGATAACCAAGTGTTTAATGGCTTCACTCCACCATCATTATGAATAAATAAATAATTCTGATTTGTATTTCTGTGGATTTAGATTATATAATGAGCTAAGTTTGGATGAACAGCTAGAGAAAACCTTTAGTTGGTATCAACCCCATTACATTGTAGGAAGTTCCTGAAAACCGTGAAAAGCATGTTCAGAACCATGTTCTTCACACATGGATACCTGTTGTACAAAATGGTTATTGGTAGAGCAACCTATTGAAAGCTTCATATGAAACCAAATGGTTTTTTTTTAAAGTCTGCCATTATCAAATGAAAATAACATTTTTTTGAGGAAAGTTTTCTTTTTGGGTTTGTCTTGTTTAAATGGATAGGACAAAGGTATTGGTAAGAAACAAACATGTAGACTGTTCAGGTAGCAGAAAATCTTTTCAGAGTCTGCAGGAAAAGTCCAGAGCAGCAAGAGTGGGTGTATATTAAGAGGAATAAGCAGAATGCCTCACTCTGAGAAAAGTACGGAAGCTATTGTCCAGGGTCCTGATCCTTGAGAGCTTATTTTCTGTCCCCTGCCCACCCCCCCATCATTGTGTCTCAAAGAATTGTCTTTCTGTTCCTGTTTTGTTGTTTCTGTCTCTCGCCTGCTGCCTCTGAGAACTCCCTCAGTCTCGCTGCTGTTTTCTCTCCAGCCCTGACTTTCAGCCCCTGTTCCTTTTTTTTCTACTTCATTCTTACTGCTCAGTCTATCCGAAGCAATCTATAGCACAACAAGCTCAATCACAGACACATATCTATTTCTGCAGCCTCGGCAGCATAAGAGAAAGTCTCTCCCTTCTGGGGTCCCGCTGGAGCGAATCGAAGGCGGACAAAATCAATATCGCCCAATAACTAATAAAGGAAATAGGAGTGAATTTACACAGACAGAGTCTACACTGCTCTCGCAGGGATCATGTGGTTAATCTATGCTTCTGCCCATGTCCAGCTTTTTTGTTCAGGGTGCCAGATTTCATAGAGCCAATCAGAGTGATTGGAGGCAATTCCATCTCCGGGGCTCTAAAGGATCACATCTGTTAAGATGAACTTTCCTCTGTAGAGATTCTGGAATGATGCAATTACGGATCCTAGTAAAAAAAAATGACTAAGACATTAATAACCTTTTTATTGATCAAGACAGCTATTGTATTCAGATAACACAAAACAAAATAACTAGAAATAGCTAGTAACTAATCATTTCTGTTAAAATTGGCTCAACAAGGAATCTAGGATGCTTAAGCCTTTAATGGGTTTTAAGTTCAAATTACTTTTTGCAGCATTGCTAACTTGTATTGAATTTTTTTGGACAGAGCACACTGTTACTATATGGATTCACAATGAATTGTCCTCTGTGTATTTTGTTGGCTATGTACACTCGCTCATCCCTCACTTTGCGCGGAAAGGCAGAGAGCCCCTCCGCCTTTGTGTGTGTGGCCACCAGAACTGTAATTGACTTGCCTCTAGAAAATCAAATTTGTGCTGACTGTCATGACAGCTTATTTCTGAGGCTAATGTGACAGTGAATATGAATTCATGAATCCAAAATGAATAGTGACAAATAAATTAGTTTGGTCACATGACCTGCAGCGCCGCACCTGAGGTCATAGCTGTGAGGTTCTTATGGCATGTCACGGGTTAACAAGACTGGTACTTTGTTTCTATTTTATTTTTCCCCTCTGAGGTCTCCTCATTATAGCGGTGTGTTTTTATGCAGCAGAGACAGTAGTAATTCATTTTACATGACACCCATCTTCCAAAAACAGGGTTGTTTTTGTTATAGGGCCTTAAACACTGATATATGTACATGATGTCTCTTCTGACTGGCTTATCAAATTATTTGATTTGAAAAAGTCAAGAAAATGTTATTTTTCCATGACATGATCTCTTTAACAAAAAACATTAAAGTTTAAATGTGGCATGGGCTCATTTATACTTTCATATTTTTAGCTAATTTATTTATTATTTACTTACTTACTGTTAAAATTAGGGATGCACAGATTTGCAGGTAAGTGCTGATTTCTGACATTTTTCATGCACATATCAGCTGATGTGGATACATAAATATTTATAAAATGCAGAAAACAGGACACCAAGCCCGCAGCTGGGGTAAAATGTGAAAAATGAAAGCATTTTGTCCAGTGTTCAGGCCTCACCTTAATGCTCGGCTCTTCTAGAATGAAGTAAATACATCAGCGTATATTGGGCCCAAACTTAATCATTCTGCATGACAGACCGATTGACTTTACTGTAGCTACCAAATAATTTATAGTAAACACCTTTTGGCACCTTTTAAGAGTAACAACAGCACAGTTACAACCGCATGGATGAAAAGTTGACGTCCATGTAAAGGGCAGAGGTGTGCGATATAGCGCTGTAGATAGAAAACCTTTTTTTGGCTTTTTCTGCCCATTAATCCCTCCCTCAGCGGGGGCCTAATCCTGTGTTCTCTAATTGGCTGTGTTGTTATCAGGGGGTAACAGGGTAGTGTTCTAATCCAGCCGTGCTAATGGGTGTGCTAGTGTGCTTCTAGGGGTCAAGTGAGTCTCTGTCTCATCACCATAGCAATCTCACTGGCTTTTCTGCTCCCTATGGGCCGAGATGCCTCTGCTTAAAGAGACACACTGCCAAATTTAAAAGCAGCATAATTCCCTACACTATTCATGTTTTAAGGGAAAAGCATAATTGAAAAATGACCATCATTGTCTTGAATTTTTCTATTTTTATTGATGGTGGAATATGCAAGTGAGGGAGGCAACTGAGATTTACTTGGATTCTGAGAAACAGGATAAAGTGAACAAGCTAAAAATGTAGCATTATTGGAGTTGTTTGCTATTGTCAGATTGGTGGAGCTGTGCCTTGCCTTATTGCATAGGAACTTTTTCACTTGTTTGTCAGTGTAATTGAGCTCAAAAGTCAGTTACTCACTCAGTAGCTTGTTAAACTCTCCCTAATGCTTGCCCAATTTTCAACATTACTACTGGGCTGCAAATATTCACTGCGTGTTGTACTGGAAATATTTTCATTTTGATCCATCATGCCCAACTTGGGCCAAACTGGAGGCCTGTACAAGTGCACCTGCTTCCCTCCCAGCACTCTTGGGTGCTTCTCTCCCTTTGTGTTCTGAGATCCCTAACAGTAGAACCAATTTGGTGGTAAAATTCTTTAAAAATTTGGAAACAATTTAAGAAACATTTTGGTCTGCAAGGTGTTTCAATTGAGACACCCATAGCTGATAACCATTTCTTTACTCCTTCCAGATTAGACAGTGGTTTCCGTACTTGGCATAATAAAGGACTAAAATGCCTGGGAGACTTATTTGTTGACAATCAGTTTGCTAATTTTTCACAGTTGAAAGAATCCTATGGTATTCCTAACACCCATTTTTTTTTTTTTTACAAGTAAGACATTACGTTCAACAGCTTATACCTCAATTCCCCCATAATCCTATTGACACAATTCTCTCCATAGACCCCACAACTAAAACTGTAAAGTCCAAACTCTACAAACTCTACTGCCCCCCGTAACATCCATTAAAACTGCATGGGAACAAGACTTACATCGCACTCTTCCTGAGGACCTGTGGGACGCGATTCTTGGCCTCATACACTCCTCTTCCATGTGTTCTCGGCATGCACTGACAGAGTTTAAAGTGGTTCATCGTATACATTTTTCTAAACTGAAATTAGCCCATATATATCCGAATGTGGATCCTATATGTGACAAGTGCAAGCAGGCTCCTGCTTCTCTTCTTCATATGTACTGGGCCTGTCCTTCTTTGACAGGGTTTTGGACATCGGTCTTCAGTGTTATATCTGAAATAATCAAGTACTACATTGAGCCAAATCCTCTAACAGCCATCTTTGGTGTCATTGAAAATGCAGAGTTTTCTAAAGAAAAGCACGTTGTGCAATCTTATTTAAGTGGAAGGGCTCCTCCCCTCCCTCTCATTTGCAGTGGATTAGAGATATCGTGTCCTGCTTGAACTTGGAGAGAATCTGTCGCATAATTCGTGGGTCAGAGAATAAATTCTACAAAATATAGCGCCCCTTTTTGACTTTCTATGAAAAACCCACCACTGTGGTGTGTGAGTAGCTTGATTTTACTTTCTCTGGTTCTTATGGTTGCGATCTGTATTAACTTTCCTATGCGTTTCCTTCCTATTAGGTTTCATGTTCTGTTTATAAATTGATTGATTTAGTTGTTTGTTTGTTTTGTTTTTTGTTTTTTTGTTTTTGTTTTTTTTGTTTTTCTTTTGTTTTTTTATTCATTTATTTTTATTTTTATGAGTTTTTTTTTTTATAATGATATTCTCCTCAAGAAATAAATTACCAACTATAATCAAATAATTTTATAATTAAATATTATTAAACATTATTACAATATATGTAACTTTATTTCATTTGTTAAATTTATTTATCTATCTTTTTTTTCTGATTATGGTTTAGGCCGTGGTATACGTTTTGGGAAAAGAAGTATTCAGATTCAACATCATCAGCATTCAACATCATAATTTCTCAGCACCTGATTGTGAGGCTGAGACTGCTGGGCCTAAACACATCTCTCTGTAACATGATCCTAGACTTCATGACTACGAGACCTCAGTCAGTCAGGATAGGAGGAAATATCTGCAGTAGCGTGAGACGGTTAACGGACTGGTGCAGAGCCAACACCCTGTCCCTGAATGTGGAGAAAACAAAACAGATGGTTGTCTTCAGGAGGGCACATTGTGATCATTCCCCACTGCACGTCAATGGCTCTTCAGTGGAGATCGTTCAGAACACCAGGTACACTTGAATAAATGAATACTTGGTGTGTGGGGTTTTTGTATTTTTTATTCCAAATTTGCAAGAAAGCACAGTCAAACAGCGCAGTTTCAGAGGTCTGCGCGCAAACACTGCGCCACATGCACTACCGTAACATGAACAGCATCTGACATTGCATGTTGCAATTGCACTGTGTCATCTAGTGGCAGGAGTATGCCACTTCCCAGAATGCATTGAATCTACAAGAGTCTACAGCACAAATAACTCAAATACATTCAATAACAATCCAGTAATAATTGCAGAGAAACAGGGCCACATCATGATCCTGCCACATCTGTCCTTCATTGTAAAAATGGCATTCTTAGGATTATACACACAACTTCGTTCTTCAGCTGAATTATTTCCTAATTACGTTGCTTTTTCTTCTTTATGTAACTGTTAACTTGTTTCAATTTCCAGGTCTACTCACATCCCTTATCTTCTCATCTGAGAGAAATCATGTTATGATCCAGTGTGATTACATTTACCTTTTCAAGGTTTCATATACAATATGCACAAGGACTTATTGTTTGGCATTGTTTGTTTGGGTGTCATGGTGGTGCTGTGGTTAGTGCTGTTGCCTCATACAAAGAAGGCATAGGTTTAATTTCAAGCCATGGGATCCAGGGGCCATTCCTTGTAGAGTTTTCCCTTTCCACAAGAACAGTATGTTAAATTATTTGGAGATGTTTGATTGCTCCTTGGTGTAATTTTATTCATTGGTATATCTGCCCTATGATGGTTTTGCAACCTGTACATGGTATTTCTTCTTCTACACTATGAGCATTGCCATAGGGTACAGCACCCCCCAGGGATGATAAGCAGTTAGGATAATTAATTCATGTAGAATGTAAATTACATAATCATCAGACATTATGTGTGTGCCAGTATGTCAGTATAATAAATAACAAATACAAACATGTCTGTATATTTGTTTGCTTATCAGTAGTCACACATGATTGTGCACATCCTCAGAAGGCTATAATACTATGAGCAAGTAATATGTTAGCAAAGTAAAGCAATGTGAGCTGGTGTTTGATGTCAGCTTTCCCTCTGTTATATAATATGCTCAGTTAAACAATGTACTTCGTGGAAGTCCTGTGACCTAATGCCACCGAAGTATTTCCCTTTCCTTACAAGAAATTCATCATGTTTCATAGTATTATCTGTACCAAGCATACAAGAATCCTTAAGAAGACACTTCCTCTTGCTAGTTACAAGACAGTGTGGTGTATTGTATAACTACACTGCCACATTTAAGAATGCACAAGGAAATGGATATTACCAAATTTAGACCTGTAATACTATGTAACTGATGACACTGCCCTACTCAGGCTTATTCTTCTTTGGAAACGTTTGGATTGACTGATGTTTTTCTTTAATACATATGTACTCAACAGCTGCAGTAAGATTAAAAGGGTCAAGAGATATCAGAATGTTAAAATAACTAACCTACATGACCATACCAACTTAGGTCATTCACTGTTACTCGTTACTCCCATAGCTCCTTATTCTGGGTCACCTTTGAGTCATTTGTATTTTGTAAGGTTTATGTATTGGTCTTCAAACAGTCTGATCACTTTTGGTCTACCTGATCATAGTTTAGATACAAAAGACCCAGTTTCAGCAAAGTGTTTTACAGGACCATGCACAGTGCAGCGCCGACCTTACAAATCTCCAGTTTAGCAATGATTTCATATTTTTGAAGGAGTGGGTGCTTGAAGTTAAAAAGCGGCACATAGAACCAGGCTGCATAACAACAACAACAGTCAGCAAGAATCTAAGATGGAATCGCATCATAGTATGCAATACTATATACTGAATCATACTCTAAATTTAAAATCAGCATTATATGCATTACGAATCTCGTGTTTTTTGTTTTGATCTTCTTAAAGCCATGTATTTTTATTACTGTGCCCCTCTAAAAACACACTGGCCCACCTCGACCGCCAGGTAATTTTGGTCTAGAACTGCCACGGACTATAGTGTACAGTCTATTTACTGGTTTTTGCTGCCTCAGTCTGTGTCTCCAAATTAAGTTTTCCCTACAACTCCAACCCACCCAGCCTTCAAAAATGCTCTGCCATGATGGGTGAGTATTAGTGACTGATGCAAACCAGACCCTTTTATTTAGGGAACATTATGCTTAAATTTTTAAATGTTATTGTGGAGGGGTACAGCTGGGACTCCGCACCTGGTATGATAGCTAACAGACTGGCACAGAGCCAACAACCTGTTTGTGAACATGGACAAAACAAAAGAAATGTTTGTTGAATTCTGGAGGGAAGAGTGTGATCACTCTCAGGTGAACAGCAAAGACCCCTGAGTGGAGAGAGCTATAAATGAAAAAAAAAAGCTAATCTAACATACATTTTTGTAGTCGGAGAAAGATGCAGCTTTTTCACTTTATTAAATAAAGAAGAACAGTCCAGGAGAGTTGGCAGGCCAGGCCTTCTCTCACCATCTGACATTCTAAGTCACTTTTATAACACTTTCAGGATAACACTTCCTCACTCTTACATCTGGGCCTCAGGAGCCAATCAAGTTGAACGTTCAAGTCATATGTCAGTACATTTACGTTCTCTGTTAGAATGTCCAATTTATCTGCTTGTAACACTGACCCTTTCTTTACACACCACCTGATTTCTGACCCTTGACATGTTCCCATACTGCCTGGCATTTGGTCTGGCATATCTTTTTTATTGCTTTACTGACTTAACCCATGTCCTGTGACGTCCTCAGCCCAGGCCAGAGGTCAGTGTCCATTTGGCTAGTCAGAAAAGAACTTCTTTATCAGACTTCTGTGCCAGGATCAATAGAAGACTAAAAAGAGTACATTTAACCCTTAATATGTTCCTTTAAATTCTCAAGAATCAAACACACAGAAATTTCACACACACACAAACACATCTCTGAACTGAAGTTCTGCTTCTTGTAACACAAGATACACACCTAGATATTTTTCCAGGTGTGAATACAAAATTGCCGTGTATAATATAACGTGTCTTCACCTGTTTCGTGTTTGTCTCTCATTTGGTTTAGTATTTAAATCAGTTTATCACAGTGTTTCAGCATCTTGCCATCGCCTCATTTTTCCCTGTGTGTGCGTTCCCCATTGGCCTCGTTTTCTGTTTTATCTACCGGCCACCAAGCCGTGGTTTCTGTTTGGTTTGCTTCCTGTTTGGTTGAAATAAAGTACCCCGGTTTCTCATGGATCCTCGTCCCCTAGTCCTTCGTTTCCTGCCCGAGAAACCCCGAGGTAAATCACAAACAAAGGTTAACCCCCGCGTTTGTGACAGCTGGTAGTAACAGAATGAAAAAAATCATAATCTTTTTAGGCCCGTTTGTTATTTTAAAAGCATCAAATATTTCATGTGAGGATCAAAACTACAGCTTTCAGGTAAAGGAACTAGGCTACACAAAATAAATTTCTTATTTAGCAGTCCACAAAAAACTGGGTAGCTTTCTCAATTGCACAATAAAGGAAGTCCCCATGCCAATGCAGGCCACCTGGATGTAAACCAGGAAATCTTACCACTAGACCCTATGGGACAAGTAACAAAGGAACTGCTGACCATCACCCTTTCAGCAAAAATCTAAATTCCAGTTAAGCAATGGTCGCTTAGCCAAAGCCCTGTACTTTTTGGGAGGTACTGCAATCACCAGAGGTGTGCAAATCAGCTTCAAGGAGAAATAAATAACATCCTGGGATTGGTTGCTTTCAAACCTCAGTGACTGTGACCTCTGGCCATTGTCCGCCACACCTCCACATCCTCTTGCTGGTTGTTTATAATTGGTTGAGGGGCTGAGAAGCACAAGGGCGTGGGGCATGAGGCATGAGGCAGATGTTCCTGTTGAACACACATACTTGAGCATTTTATTCCTCTTTCTCTCAATTTTATTTTCTTTTAATGTAACTGTTGTTGATGTCATGGACATGTCTTTGTACAGCTGTGTTGAATGTTTAAATGTGTGCCTGCAGCCTTTTGGTCAGGTCATGTTTGTAAATGAGTTTACCTGGATAAATAAAGGTTTAAAAAAAATGCCTGGGCATCACAAAAGCAAAAAAACTGTGGCACATTTCTGTGGTTTTCACACATGTGTGGGGGTTTCCATTAACAATTATTAATTCGGTTCTCAAGAAAAATCCATGAAAGACTGAAGCAGTAATTATTTAAGTGCAAATTGGCAGTGGTTTACTGTACAGCAATTCCTATAAAGAAGCTAAAAAGATGCTTTAAATTATGAACAGTGGTTGTGCTCTGAAAAAAACTAAATCTGTCAGCCGTATAGATGGCTCATATGTTGATGGGAATTTTCTTGGGAAAATGTTTCACAACCAGTGTTGGGCAAGTTACTTCTAAACTGTAATGTATTATTTATTACTTGTTACTGTCATTTCAAAGTAATTCGTTACATTACAATATTACTGTATTTAA
>JBBMFX010057244.1:0-10978 GCA_037832545.1 Rhabdalestes septentrionalis
GAAAACTCTCTCGCGCACGCACACACACGCACACCACACCACGAGATAACTCTCTTGCACACACACACACACGCACACCACACACACAAACTCCCCCACAGGAGAAGACTGGGGGAGTCTACCCCAATCCCCTCCCCCCACACTCAATTGTTTCTATACAGTTGGAAGATATTAGGTACAATATATGTTTCATAATAAAAAACATAAACACCTGCTTCTCCAGCGTTCTTCCTAAACTAAGGACATTAAAAGGAGAGTCAGGAGAATCCGCTCCCAAAGCTTTAGCAAGGTTAGGAACTGATGTTGGACGATTAGGTCTAGCTCACAAACACTCCAACTCGTCTCAAAGGTACTGGAATTCAAGAGAGTGAATCAGTTAGGAGAATACAAAACACACTGTCCCACAGAACAACACTTCAGACCTTTGGTCCCTTATAACTGATGGACATAATGAACTTGGCATCATGTACAGCTGCTCCAGAACCCATTCTATAGTTCAGTGCTTTATTACAGAGATTATACAAGAAGTGTCCTGTGTGACCAAAGGTTACATTTTGAAGTAGCTAAATTAATTCATTAGTAATGTCTCAATACTTTTGGACTGGAAGTCAATAGAAGTCCATAATAAAAATAATGTCCCCTATAGAAATACATCTGCCTGCTCCTGAAATTGTGTGTTTTTCACAAAAATAATCACACATAGAAGATGGCAGTCTGGGAACTGGAGCTCCCCCACTGTGGGAGTGAAGAACAACCACAGGAGCCACCACTGAGAGAGGGACACACATACACCACACACACACACACACACACACACACACACACACACACACACACACACACACATACACACACATACACAGAGAATCAGCTTGAGTGTGTATTGTGTATTTTTGGTACCAGGATCTCAAGGATAACTGATTAAAGGGAGATATTAGCCTTTCACTCACAGTATGTATATTCCAACTCTCTCTCGCCTCCTCTCTCTTTCTCTTGCTCTCTCTCTCTCACACAAACACACACACACACACACACACACACACACACACACACACACACACACACAAACACACATTTTCACATCACCATTTAATCCGAGCCTCCAAGTTACTGATAGTAGGTGGGGTTTAGCTGGGCTGCTCTGGTTGTTCTTTACTCTGGTTGTCCATTCACTGTTTCAAAAACTTAACTACAGCTATTCAGTGTACTAAAGCCACACCATTAAAGTCACACCACAACACTCCTACCCTGAATGAGTACTGTCTGGTTCGAGATTCTGGGGGTTGACTGTTTGGGAGATAAATTTAGGAATCCCACTGGATTCCATCTACAAAAAAAAGTGAATACAGTTAGCGAATGTAAACAAAACTGTTTTTTTGTGTGTGTAGTAAAGGTTTTTAATGAACTGAGTTTGAAGATGGGGGTAGGAGGGTGTTACAGTCAAGTGCCTGTGCATAAACTCTCATAAACTCATAAAGTTACAACACACTGATTAAGCCTCACTTCTATGACAAATGTGTTTAAAACACTACTGCTTCAAAAATGGCAAAAAAGATATAGAACATTTTAAAATTACAAAGGTAATTGTGATTATCTCCTTAAAGCACCTAATTCAGCCAAAAATCAAATGCATCACTTATCATGAATTCAAAAAAAAATTCTAATAAATAGATGACAAGTACTATTCAATTATTACATCTTATAAAATGGACAAATGTACAGACAAAATTCAGTCAAGTTTATCTGAGATAACTTAACAGCTCAGTACTGTCATAACATTAAGACATGCAGTATCCCGAGTGCAAAAGCTTCCATTACTTCTCAGCTACATTAACCTAGAAGCTCTAGGGCATATATGTGTGTGTATCCAGTCATATGTCTAGATAATTATATTTTATACATTTTACATGTTACTTTTTACATGCTTCTTCTCTTCTTCTGTCCACTTTGGCTCTAAAAAAATTAATAAATACTGTCCAGGCTCACTAAATCATTACCTTTAACAGGACATGAGAGGTTTTGTGTGTGTGTGTGTGTGTGTGCATGTATGTGTGTCCATGTGTGTGTGTGTGTGAGAGATTTTAGGGGGGTTTTCCTCCTCTGTCCACCTGTTGTGTCCGCTACCCCCTGGAGAGTGTGTGTCTAGGACTATAGAGCTGGGAACACATAGAACCTTGTCTTCTCTCGGACATGAGTAACCACAGGTGGCTGGGACAGGGCAGCTCCTATTACAGTAGCTCAGTACAAACACACACCCACACACACACACAGACACACACCTCTCACACACACTGTATCAGCTGATTGATCTGTGTGAGGAGCGAGCTGCTGACCAAATGGTAAAGGGAAACTACTTGTGTCACCTTTCTAATATATTGGGGGCACAAGTGTCAAAAACAATGACGTGTCATTGAGGCTGATTTTTTAAATTAAGACTCATCTTTCAGTAAATAATATACATAATTCACAATCTGCTCTGTAACTTGTTTAGTAATGAGAGCAAGAAGCTTCATGGGTTAAAAACTCAGGGGTCAGACAGGGCATGACCTCTATCAGCCCTTGCTGTGGCAACAGCATACAGGTGCATAAACAATAACATCAGAGTTGGTCTAATGATATACTAATGAGCGAGCTACACAGTAACAGGACCATCTGGTAAACCTAAACTGCTACTGGACATTCATTAGAAATAAGGTTTTCTGCTCAAACAAATACAAATACATTACTATTCTAAATAAGTAATTACATGTACATATACACAATATTATAATTGTTATTTTTGTTATTGTTATTATAAATAACAACAACAACATTAACAACAACAGTAATACTAATATTATTTGTTTAATTCATTTTGGTTGAGGCCCACCCTTTGCCATTTTCTGTTAGATTTAACATGAGAAAACAGGAAATAAAACAGAACAAGAGACCAAAGAAGGCAAATGTTTACAAGAAGATATATTGTATCACGGGTGGTAAGAGGAGAATTTGTAATAAATGAGAACAGTTATGAATTTTCTGAGCTTTACGTTATGCGATGTGACCCCACCAAATTAGTTGCCAACACTTGGCAGACAGACAGAGGGTAGAACAACCAGCAGCCCCTAGACCTTCTCCAGTTCCAAATCCAGCTGCTATTTCCCCTGATTGATAATAAGGGATGTGGTTACTGATGAGGGAAAAGCTCAAAGATGGCTGAGTTTGGATCAGAAATCCTATGAGCTCCAGGAAAGCCTACCAAACCACAAAGCTATAAGCTTGTTCACCAAAGCGGACACTTCAGAGAATAAACGATAAATCACCAGACAAAACAAATCAAGCTCAGGCCTGCATGACAGGCTCTCATTCCTCAACCAGACTGACCAAGAAATATCTCAAGCTATAATTATACTGGTTATTTCCCACAGATTGAAAAGAAACAGCCTAAATACTGTGTAGAAGAGCTGGACCAGTTCTTGATTCAAATGATAAAAACTAAAAAGACCAATGTTCCAACAATAATAAACGGTGAGTGCTGACATCGACACACGGTATGTTTAATAAATTAAGCCCAGCAACAAGTACATAAAATATGGCTGACCATTAATTTAAACCTGCACTATTTGATCTTCATTCCTAGTCATTAATTTGATCAGACTTTCATCTGATTCACAGTTTTGGTCTTCATCCCAGCCGCAACTTATACATTTTCATGACTTCCTTCTAAAAATTGAAATGCTGTAGATTTACACTAAAATGGATAGATCATGGTTGACTTTTACACATCATTATTATAAATATAGTAGCAGTAGTATTTGTTGCTGTAGGATCTTTTGTATTCTACATCAAAAAGTCTGTCGAATCTGAAATTATATTGTACATGAAATACATCAGAAATATCATTATCAGCCCAGAATATCAGTGCCTCTCTAAAAATCCTTAACTAGAGGACAAATTGCCATCAGCTCCTCAAAGCTCACACGGCTGTAGGGCTGACAGGAGGAATTTTGTCTACGTCAATACATCAAGCTCAAACTGGAGACCACAGAATGTCAGTTCTTAAAACTAGGTACTCACCTTATGCTCCTCTACTTCTTCAGCTCAGTCTCAATCAACAGAGAGGGAGATACTGGGCCCAGTTGTGTCTAGTGACCACTGTCCATCTACAGTCCAACAGAGTGGCTAAGCTGCGGCCAATTGCCAGTCATATCCTGGCAGTGTCAAATGTTCATCTAACCCAAAATGAGTGTTACTCCCAGACCAACAGTAACCAAAGGCCCTGAGGCACTGGGACTCCTCAGCACAGAGACACTCCCAGTTTATCTGCAGATCCCATCTGCTCTTCTGTGATTGCCCCTGTGATGGAAGGGGGTGTAGTAACAGGGGAGACAGAGTCCACCTCTGTTATTACTGCTATAGTGCTATCACTGACAAATACGGACATCAGTCCAACTGAGGAAACACGGAGGGAAGCAGGTATCTACTGAGTACTTAAATGTTTATCTCTGGTAAGTCAGTTTTAGAAGTTCCCAGACCAAAACTATCAGTGTACTGAAATGTAAGCTAACCCTCTAAAAAACCCTCTAAAGAAACTGAAAGTATAGAAATAATATATGCTGAATGATAAAATGTCTTATTTTAATAGCTAAATGTTTAATTGCTAAGCCCATGAACTGCCATCAGAGCATCTCTTAGTCTAAATACACTAAGTCTAAATGTTAAAAATGTATGAATATGCAAATTGCAAATGTCTTTCGACCCCCTCTCCCTGCAATTTTAACCCTCATGTTATGTTCAAATTTACTCTTACGCTTAAGAATAAATTTGCTTGTGCTTATGCTAATCTCTTATGCTTGGGATCAGTTTGACCCCAGCAATTTAAGTCTCCAGAAAACAGATTAACTTTGCTGCCCCAAATGTTATGTGTCTAATAAGCTTTGTATTTATTTGTTTACAACCTAAACAGTTCTTTATATAAAACTTACATGTAATAAAGCTCCAAGGTGGGAAATATCAAAGTTCTGGTGGAAAATGTGTTTTCTCACACTCCTACCCTATTATGTTCCCTTATGGCCCTGAATCAGAGATTTTGAAAGATTATAATTTGTGTATTATAGCATAATATCAGTGCCTCAGTGCCTCAGCTGTAAGTGTACATATATGTTTGTGTTCTGAGTTACCTTCATTAACAGTAGCTATACAGAAGAGAAAAAAGTTAATGTTTCTTTAACTAAATCTGTCGCATAAAAAAGAAAACATGCAAACAAGCTGCCGTAATCATGTGCTGCAGAGCTGACAATGACCAGTTTATTCCTATCATCAGTACCAGCCAAATGTTTGGAAAAACCTGACTGAATGTATCAGGTGGCTCCTCAAGTGAAGCCTGTGAGAAGGTCTGTCCAAACTTTGACTGGTACAGTACACAGCTGTAGGAGGACCACCATGACCTTCCCGCCAGGTGTTTGTGGTTCTTTTGTCTCAAGGATTACAGGAACCACAGAGCAAATGCCTCCAGGTGTGCATTCCACTAGGGGAGAGAGACTGATAGTGAGAGTTTGTCTTTCGTACAAGCGAAAAACCCAACAAAAAACATCCTCAAGCAACTGTGGTGGTCTGCAGGCTTTTTTCATAAGGGCATTTTAGTGCCTGAATTACATGTAAGTTTTACAGTATAGTATGTATATATATAGTAAAGCCCCGATTTTCACAGGGGTTATGTTCCAAGAGCAACCGCGTTTATTGAAATAACGCACTGTTGTGACGTGGAAAAACAATCCCTAGTTTTACAGTGTAAACCCTAATATGTCCCCAAAATGCTCCCAAAAACCCTTTAATTTAATTTTAAACTTAATATATTACCCTGCAAGGAAATGAAAGGTAAACCTGTAATTGTACAGTACAGTTTACACTGAACATGCAGTGCTAGAATGTAAATTTGGATGTTATCCCTTTATAGACTGTACTGTAATTCATGCACGAGGGTTTCCTTTGGTATGGGCTGTGGTTTTCTTTGATATACGTAGTGTTAATACAGTAATACATTCATTTAATTTTCAGTAATAAAAAGACAGGTCTTCAAGAAAAACAAAACCAAAAAGGGCAGCAGCCAATCAGCAGCAAGGAGAAATAAATAGTGTCCTCGGATTGGCTACTTTCAAACCTACAGCCTCCGAGTACAATGGCATTTCACCATCTCAAGATGTGCTTTCATTCTGTTTCTCTCCACAGTACCAAACAATGTGGCTGAATTTAATCTAATATTTATGTTACAAAAGTAGTAAATTATATTTTTCTTAATAATTTAGCACTAGAATGCACAACAAATGATATATTGCCACAATAAAAGCTGTGACGTCTGGGCCTCATCCGCCTTGGTCCCTCATAATGTAATCAAATAAAAGTCTAATACCTAACCGTTGAAGATCTTGGAGAACCGATGCATGAATGCATAGCCCTAAACTCCTGTGGCTTAAATAAGGAGATACATGTAAATATTTTGTTTTTGCGACATCACAAATCTGCTTTTTTGCAGTTTATTGCCCTTATATTTACTGAATGGATGAAAGGAGTAAAAGTAACATTTGAAACAATATCTACAAATATCTACAAAGTAAGGATTTTTTAAAGTGATGACATGGCTCTTTAAAATCTTGAAAAGCATCACAATCACAATGTTTAGCATTAAAATTCCAATACTGTCGTGTTTCCCATTTTGTGCAGTTTGACCATGTGCACACATTGCATCCAACATCAAAGGTAGCACAAAACCTCTTTTATACAGTGATATTAACCACTGCAGCACACAGAATGTTACAGTTTCACATGCCGATTTATTTTACTATAATCAACATGGACATGCCCACAGCCTACTAGGCAGATTGCTCCACACCACTTAGGTAAAAAGCAATGGAGGCCATAGCAAGAGCTTGGTGAACACACAAAGGCTGACTTATGAAACAGCACTCAGGAACGTCATTTGCTCACTGACATAAAGACTAGAAGAGTAAAAGAGAGCTAATAGCAGGTCTACCACATCCACCTGGACATGGTCAGCTCTTTCATCTGTGCAGGAAAGCTTAAAAAATTACAGGCTACCAGCACAATAATTTATGCTGCACAAACTGCCAAGGGCTTGTACACATTTGCCCTGGCCAAGCTGCGGAAGAGGGAGGGAAGGCATGGTACTTTTTCAAGGGGTTACAGAAGATCCTGGAGACGCTGCTAGTTCCAGAGAAGGAGGTACAAGCCTCTGGCAACAGAGAGCAGTTACAGAAAATATATGCCATGTGTAAAACAGAGGACATTCATTTAAGAAATAGTTTGCAGAAACTACTTCTATTAATTTGACCCTTTACTCTAAATGTAGTCAGAAAAGCTATGTTTTGTGTCTTAAGTATACAATTAATAAAACAAGAAATGAAAGATTACCCCACCAATTAGCATGGTTCCCTGATTCAGTTTACAGTATTAAACTACGAGTCAAATATTTTTACACACCACAGGTTGTCACCATTTATTTCATAAAATGAAGATTTTTATTCTTGCCAAACATCAGAAAGTTGGTAAATGAATAAAAATAAAAATGTCAAAAAGTGAGTTTCATTTAGAAAATGTAACATTGCATGCGTGAGGTAACACACTAGTAAACTGCAGCATCCCATTTGCTGTCATTTACTGGCTATTCAAATAAATAACACTTGTCTGGTGATACTCAGACTTTAGTTATTTTATAGGTCAGTATGAACAATAAAAATGCATGACTGTTCAGGCTAAAAGAACATACTGTGCGTTTACTTGTTAGCAAATAATACTGGGTGTATTTCTGGCCAATTTTAAGTGAGCAACATGCAAATGTGAAAAATATCATTGTGTGTTAGTGCCTTTTATGACACTTTAATATCTATAAACATTGGCATGGATATATGAAAAAGAGCTAAAACAGTTGTTGATGCCATCTTGATGCCTGATTATCCTTAATTTTTTTTTATATTTTTGTCCACACTACTGTCTGAAATTACACATTTATAAAATCTAGAAAACGTCTTAGTAGCTTTGCCGACTAAATCAACTGCCCAGGAGCCTTGTGTATGTAGTAATTGGCAGGATAAAAAAAAAAAAAGAAGACCAATTGCCACCGGTGAGGATTGAGACGCAGCTGAATCATTTAGCGAAAAATGGGTTTTACGCCACTTCCAGTTAAACCACTTCTATCTCAACATAAAGCCAGCAGTTAGTGAATCATATCTGTATACATTAGAGAGCGAGAGAGAAAGAGAGGGTGAGGTTCTTCCTGTTTCCAATGAGCTCATTATACACTTCTCCAGAGGATGGGACACTCAGGACACTGAGTTGGACATTGCTTTTTCAGTTTTCATAGTCAGAAGAATCTAAAATCAGGAAACTTATCAATATCTTCTGTGGATTTTTGTACTCTAAATCTCTTTATACAATGACAGTTAGGTCCCTTTATGAATATTTGAATCCCACTTACCTTTCCCAAAGGCAACAGCTACTCCTGGAAGAACCTGAAAACATAAACATTACACATGATATATACATAATGTTGTATGACTTTATAAATTACAATAGAAGATTGATGCTGTTTAGATAGCACTAACAAGACAGAATGTATGCTTATTTGTTTTAATTTTAGAATCAGTAAATGTAACAAATATATCAGCACAGGCTTTGGTTGTAAAAGTGGAAAAAAACATTCACAATGGCATATTGTCTTTGTATATCATTGGTTTTCATATTCAGTGTTGAGAGTGAGAGACAGTGGGCAGGAACTTAACCTTGACCACTTGAGGCCCCAGCAGCACGGAGGCCGGCGGTCTTGCGTAAATGAGGCTGTTTTGTAGCTTTATCTGTGTAATAAGCTTTTCCTGTTTAATGGTGTGTTGGACTGAGACAGATTCCTGCACTTATCAGGCCTTTCAAAGCAATTCCGTCTGCTCCCTAATCTCCACCATGACAATGTAAATTCCTCCACTGTCGCAGGATGAAACTCACAAAAGAAGATTTTAGATGTTTTCATTCTGACGGCAAGAGCAGATCATCATGCACTCACTGCTTTATTAAGACCTTCTTGTCTTGTTGCTACATGTTGTGGGTTTACTAGAGTTTACTGTTCACTTCTTTCATGCTCATTTTGTTATCTATTCTCTAGTCCTGATCAGATACGGACCATAACACCACTGTTGGATGGATATTTTCAACTTTTTATCAGCCTTGCAGTGGCATGACAGTACCCCACACACACAAACACACACAAACGCACATTCCTATGTTGGTATTCGCTACCCAAATGAATTAGATTTTCAGCAAGGTTGTATTCTCTACTCCTATGATAATGCTGTAATTTTAATGGCCAGGGCCCGGTTTCTCGAAAGCTTCTTATCACTAAGTAGTTCTTCAGTTTACCTTAACCTTTCTCTTAACGTTATGGAAAGTTTTCCTGAAGCGTTCATACACTAAGTATACCTTACGTACCCCCCACATTCATAAGGTTGGTCTGGACCACTCTTAAGCTGTCTCTTAGCGTGGTTTCAGCTCAAGACGCTAGTGACCGCCACTGAGCAGCAGTCTTTAGAAATCAGCAGTGTATGCAAGTCAAATAATGGCACGTTATTAATGTTGTATCAACGATGGAATATCGTCCAGACATATTTAAGAATTTTACCAGATCCTCGCCACAACGGCATGGTGACAGTCTGTGTGTTGTGCTGTAGCGAGGTCGGGCTGGCAAGGACGCGCATTTCGGACGCGGTGGAGTACTGAGGTCTTCAGGCTCGATGCTGCCAGGAGAGGAGGGTGCTGCAGGTGTCACCGAAATGTACCCAGCACCTGTCCTTGCCCGGTCTCTGCAGACTGCAGCAGCTCTGGCTTTGGCATGTCTGGAAAAAACGTGCCATTTTTTCCGTACATCCTGCCAGTTTCTGCGTGCACCTAAACCGGAGGCTGACTTCTTTTTGGCTGTGTCACTCCATATTTCTTTTTTAGTACTGTTATGGATATTGTTTCATCTTCAGATGAGAAGCTGGGTGCTCTTTTTTTCTTACACTATTACACGATTCATTGAATTAACTTGGAGCAAATGTTTTCGGTTTCAGGTTTTTAATTTTTTTCTAAAAGTTGGCATTGATACCAGGAATGACATATGTGCCTAATAAATTCTGCCTAATTAGATGGGTCAAAAATTAATTAAGAGTAGCTTGGTGTGAAATTCTCTGTTCTACAAAAATGTTCAGAATCGTTCACAGTGGTGTTCAACAGCTACAGAGTTCAATGCAGAGGGGGGTAATTTATATTTAAATAGCCAATTTTTCTTTTTGTGAATCAATACAGAATCATTCACTTTTGCATCACGATGCTTAAAAACGTATCTTTCACAGTCCTACTGTCTGATGCTTGAGACATGCAGCGATGCATGCAGGGTACTGTGAGGAAAACCGTCCACAAGGAAAACTGATTTGACATTATTTTACCATCATCAAAATCCGTATAAACACAGAGACATGTGGGGCTTGGCCTGTTTGGATATTAAATAAAACTACTCTGTTGGTCCTGAACACATTTTAAACCATGATTTTGGTCCACTGAGAAAGCTGGTAGGCCTACATGTATCTGTTATGACCCATTTCACATTAAACCACTCTGAAAGTCTTCTTATACATCCCAGTGATTTAATTATGAAGAGATTGTGTTACAGTGGAAATATTCATAGTTACCGTATTTTTCGCCGCATAAGACGCTCCAGAATATAAGACGTGACCCAAACCCGTGCACTTGTGTCCGAAACCAGCCCCGCCCGAAAAATTGACTGTAATTATTTAAATTTTATACAATGGACAAAAGTTTTGGGACGTAACATCGTTAATCTCTAAGGTCGAGCGTCCTTTACTTTTTTCTTCCCTCCCTACCGCACAGGAAATAACGTCTCGTCTCGTTTTAGTCAACGAAAATGAAGAGACACTTTAGCACAGTTTTTATATTGTAA
>JBBMFX010057320.1:0-10977 GCA_037832545.1 Rhabdalestes septentrionalis
CCTTTCTCATCTTTTTAAGTGGGAGAACTTGCACAATTGGTGGCTGACTAAATACTTTTTTGCCCCACTGTATATGTATAAATGTGGGTGTATCATTTTAAATGTGTTTTTGAGAATGTATGGAAGTGAATATTACACACATATTCGTGTGCCAGTGCAGACCAGCTCAGTTAAGAAAGGCCCCAATATGGAAGGTGTATAGATTTCAGTTCCATGTCCTTTTGTGTGTGTGTGTGTGTGTGTGTGTGTGTGTGTGTGCAGGAGGTGAGCTACTGCCAGGGAATGAGTCAGATAGCTGCCATTCTGCTGATGTTCATGAATGAGGAAGAAGCTTTCTGGGCTCTGTCGCAGTTGCTGACCAATGTGAAACACTCCATGCACGGTGAGCCCGCCTCAGATGCTAATGCTCCCCTCAAACCTAGCAGCACACTGATTTCATTATCTGGATTGTGTAAGCTGTCTCAGAATGTACAAAAAATCCTGCAATAACATTAGAGCCTCAAAAAATGTCAGTCCAACATATTTCAGACTTCGACGATTTAGGTTTTATATTTCATATCATTCTCCATGCTAGGCTTCTTCATCCCTGGGTTTCCTAAACTGCAGCGATTTCAGAACCACCACGACCAAATTCTGTCGAAACTCATACCCAAACTGAAAAAGCATCTGGTAAAGTCCACTTTCTCCTTTCAGTGGAACACAATAAAGAGTTAATGTTACCAAAAGTAAAAAAAACTTCTTTTACTCTCTAGATGTGATTCTTTTCTGTTTTATTCATGTCTTATTTCTGGATGTCTTTGTTTTTGTTCACCTGCCCCCTGTCCCATTTCTTTTTGCCAGGATAAGGAGCAGATGTCCAGTGGCATTTACAGCACTAGATGGTTCCTGCAGTGTTTCATTGACAGGGTGAGGAAGACTATCAACATTATAGCAGGACAAAATGTTTTAAACCCTAATATGTGTTCATGTAACAAAACTTTCCCTCATTGGGACTGTTTGCCGACTTGTCATGCATGTATACCTGGTGTAAAGAGCAATGATAGTGATTTTATAATAAGTGGGTTTTTTCCTGAAGATAATTTGATTCAAGAAGTGAACAAACGTTTCTTTGGGAATTTTGTTTTTGTGATGTAACAAAATTGTTCAATTTACCAAAAACCATCATCAAGTTACATGCAATCTTTCAACCTTGTCTTCAATCAGAACAGAACTCTTTGACACATGTCAGTCTTAAAGGCAAAATAACTGGTCATGTAAATGGAAGCAAGTCTCTTGTTTATACATAAAACTATACAAATATAATATTATTTACGTTTGAAAATGTTCATTTTATTCTGGCCAAAAATTTAGGACACATTTTATTTCAGTTATGAAACTACTTTTCAGAATAAATGAAATCTTCACCTTCAGATCAAAACACTATGATTTATGGAGCATTTTTACACTGCGAGTGATCAGCCCTAGGTATTACAACAGGGTTAAAATAGCAGTAAGCACCATCACTGTAGTACTATTGGGTGTCTCGTAGAGGTGAGGAGAACAACAGAGAGAGAGAGAGAGAGAGAGAGGGGGATAATAAGAGAGAGTGAGAGATAATAAGAGAGAGTGAGAGATAATTAGTGGTAGTGAGAGATAATAAGAGGTAGTGAGAGTGTGAGAAGAAGAAAATAGTTTCACCCTGCTCTTTCTTTCTGGGTCTTGCGGGTAGCGTTGGGGCTTGAGAAGTGTGTTATTACCACTGAGACCAAGGCAGGGGATGTTTCAGTACAATTATTTGCCTGGTCGCTATTTTGGGGGATGGGCTCTTCTGAGACAAGTGCTGGTGAGACCAGCTGTAAATGTCTTTAGACCATCGGCTTCTTGTGAATATTAACTATATTGTAAAATGTGCTCAGAATATTTTAATGATTGAAGCTTACCGCTCCATCTCCGTGTTTGCATAGATTTAGTCATATTCCATACTACACGCTAGCTACACTATATGGCCAAAAGTATTGGGACACCTGACTGTTACACAAACAGAGACACTCGTGATATTGCATTCAAATAAATAAATTTTAATATAGAGTTGGTCCTCCCTTTGCAGCTATAACAGCTTCCACTGTTTTTGAAGGCTTTCCTCAAGAGTTTCTGTGTGAATTTGTGCCCAACCGTAGCAAAAATAAGAACACTTGAAGTTCATTTTGTTAAGTATACTTGAGTATAAGTATAGCAAGTGTATGGAACATGTACTTGTAGTGTGCAAGAAAGTATACTAAAATACTTCTTCAACTGGAACATTGTTAAGTTTATAAAAGTATACTTCAAATGCTTTCTTTATACTTATCAGTATAAGTCAAGTATACTTCACTATACTATTCTAAATAAAGCATAGTATATAAAGTAAACTTCAATTATACTGGCTCAATTTTAGTTTAAAATAAGTATACTCGTAGTACACTTGAATAAATGACTTTGAGTTAAGGGCATTCATTCTGTAGGTTTTTCTGCGGCATTGATTAGTTCAAGCACAGATGTTGGACAAGAAGGTCTGACTCGTAATCTCCATTCCAGTTCATCCCAAAGGTGTTGGATTGGGTTGAACTCAGGGCTCTGAAAACCAAACTGTTCCCCAAACTGTGTCAACAATGATGAACCTTAAGTTTGCCCTTCACTGGAAGTAAGGGGTCACCTGAATTCAGTAGGTGTGTCCCAATACTTTTGTCCATACAGTGTATGTCTCCCCCATAACACATGCTAGCTAGCACTTAGAGAAGGTTAGCGCTTGCAGTTTGTTTTGTATTACTCAGTTTTAGACTCCCAGCAATGGATAGCTGTGGCATTAGTGCTTCTAGCTACTGTTTAGTGAACTATTTCGTATATTTCTGACATATTCCTCTTTACAGACACCATTTACACTGACCTTGCGCCTGTGGGACATCTTTATCCTGGAGGGTGAGAAGATCCTCACGGCCATGGCCTACACTACTCTCAAACTGCACAAAAGTAAGCCACTACATTTATGTGTTCCTCTCCATTTGCTGTATATAGGCTGAGGAGTTTATCATCATCAGAACCCTGCTGGGCAAATGAAGTTCTAACTCCTTGTTACATCAGTGTCTGAGAGTGATGTGCTGCAGAGTTGTGTTGATTTTGTTTTGATAAGAACTTTTCCTGTGCAGAGCGCTTGCTAAAGATGTCGCTGGAGGAGCTGAGAGAGTTCTTGCAGGAGAGGCTCGCCGAGTCCTTTGACTTCAGTGATGATGTCGTCATCGAGCAACTTCAGGTCTCCATGGCAGAACTGCGCAAAATGAAACTGGACTTCCCCTCTCCAGGTTTCTCCCCTTAGCGTTTACAGTTTTTCTGTAAAGACTGTGAATCAACCAAATGTCTAGTTTTATTCATCTTTACGCATTGAACCATGTACATTTTTATAGAAAGCAATATAGTATACAATGTCAGAAATCCCACTACCAGGCTCCATTTAAATGTACTAAATAGAATTATTTTTTTTATTTCTGCATAATGCATCACTCATAAAAATAAACCCATACAGAGTGATTTGAGCTGTAACATTTTGTAAATGTAATTGTTTTACAACACACATCTAGGCAATTTCTTTACTGTCCAAATACGAAGTGCTAAAACTTCTAATCTAAAACTTTTCTTTGGGGGGCTGTTTTGCCTTACAGCAACCTGCAAGTACCTTTAACCCATCAATGAATTCAAAGATATGTTTTTGGTCTTAAGATCAGATACATTTACATTTTTCAGGAAATTATCATTTCATACAATCACAGAGATACACAGAAAATACATTGGGTGAATACAAGCAAATCATTTTCAATAGGTCAGTTGTGTTTATTGCGGTTTTATTGATGTTGCATGTTATGTTTTTGCAGCCAAGCTTGATGAGCTGCCACAGAACCCCCTGGGTCTGGAACTGCCCGTGGGGTTGACCCCAGTCCGACCCCCCAAACTCGTGCAAGCTGAAGACACTCCGGACAAGAGCCAGCTGTCCAAGCGACCGCCCACCTCGCTCCACATCCACCTGGACCAGGAGTCAATTCTGCCTGATCACAGTTCCCCAGAAGACAAGCAGCCTTACCAGGACAGGGGGGATCAACCACCCTTCCCTTCTCCTGACCCGGTCCTAGTCCACAACCAGATCCCCTTCGCTCCTGAAGATGGTGGGGAGCAGCCTCCCCCGTATGAGCCTCCACATGGCGGGAACTTCTCCAAACCCAACTCTCCAGAAAAGCATACAGGTGGAGCTCCAACAGATTCAAAGCCTTTAGATGCACCTCAGGACGTTTACCAAGACATTTCTCAACCTGCAGGAGGCAGTGCAGTAGGTTCCCCAGGCAAGGGACCGTTAACGCTGTCTGTAGCTTCAGTGTCTCGCCAGGCCTCTAATCTCTCCCAGTACGAAAACCTCCCAGTAACGGAGGAGGGGGAAAAGGAGAAACACTCTGTGGGCAGTTCAGTGGAAAAAGCTGCAGTATTATCTCAGAACACTTCGACTAGCTTTAACCAGTCATTTTCCTCGACAGCTGGATGGAGGCTGCCCACTGTTCATTCAGACCCCCTGCTGGAGCGCATGCCCCATGCCAGGCTGCCCAAATCCGAGACATTTTAAGGCCAGAATTTACCTGCTTATCTACTTGTCTCTGATTCCTTGCCTCGTATGAGGCACTTAGCGTGAGGTTTATTTGGTATTGTTGTTTTTTATAGGCATGCATGCTCCATGCTGGCTTTTGCTTATATCAAAATTTTCTTTGAAAAAAAATGTGTCATGAGCATACTGTGCAACACATGTACAAACCAACCTATTCTGTGCCTGTAGTGTGATTCTTCTGACATGGATTTTCAATGAAGCAAATACTGTTAAAGGAACACTCCAGTGTTTTTCAGCCTAACCTCAGTCTGCTCCACCTGTATTATTATAGTGCTTCCCTGTAATGGAAAAATACCAGATATTAGCAGGCAGCTGCTGAATTTTTTAAGTAAATATTTGCGTGCAGAATATTTGTAGAACACTTTCATGTGTTTCTCTGTCAGATATTTATAAATGAAGCATGTGTAATTGCTTCCCTCAGAGATGGAGCTCGTTTTCCAGATGGAAAAATTATGAAGTATACCTACAAAAAATAAGTGGGGTGTCCCCATTCATACAGGCTCCGCCCATTTGCAATTGAATGCTGGGCAGGGCTTCAAAAAAAATCTAATTTTAAGACCTGTGTTGTTGCCATGCAACAGTTGTAATGTAGCTTTTAAAGTCACATGTTTTAAATGTTTATTCGTGGAACTTTGGACATATCCCAATGGCTTCTATCATATTTGAAAGAAAAATACCTGGATATACTGAAATATTTGTCCTTGATAAATGACTGTATATTAGATAGAAGTTTGGTTGAGGAATTCTGGAGTATTCCTTTGTGTCCTTATGCCTTTCAGAATCAGCTTCATGGGATGCTTTGTTAGACCCGATGAGCAACATAGTAAAATCTAACCAGAGATGTGAGAAGGTGCTATAAAAAATGTGCAACATTTGAATGTTCAGGATGGGTCGCATCCTAAGTTCACACCTAAATGTGGTTGTAAACCGAGAAAAGGACTTGTGAGCTGGCTCACTGCTTCAGAAGGGACTGTCAGTGGGTGGTATGGTCTGCAGTGTCATCCACAAAGGCCTTCTGCGTTCTCTCCTCTCTGTTTTGATCTTTAAGAAGGATACGTCAAGTCTAACCAGTGGCGAGCTTCGAGCAGACCCGCCATTCATGTGTTCTTGCGCCAAAAACGATACGAGTACTAATTATAACAGCATCACGAAAAAGTCTGGATCCAAGAACTTTTGTGGATTTGCAATATAACTTGCAATATACATCAATGATTGTAATGTAATATAAAGATCGCTATATTTGTCATTGGTCAGCAGAGGGCAGATGTGTTATTTTTGATGACCGTCAGATAACTTTTTTTTGAGGGATGAATTAGTGCTGGACAGGTCAAACTGCTTCATTTCTAACTGAATCTTCCTGTACAGTTACTTGTGTTGATTGGTGTGAACATTTTGTAAATTATTCTTAATATACGTTACCAGCTTTTCAAAGTATTGTATTTTAATGCTTTTAGGCTTTTGTATTTGTAGGCCTTTAGACATTTTGTATAGTAGAAATTATATTTATACAGATACAATGTGGAAATCGCAGGTTTTGTTTTTGTTTTGTTGTTTTTTTTCTCGGAAATCTCTGATTTGAGTTCACTCTCTCTTCTGGGTTTGTACATTCTGTCCATCATGAATTGGGCTTTGAAGGCTTTAGACCACTGGACAGATGTTTCAGCTGGTCTAGACTGTAATCAGAGGGGAGGTTTAACCAATTTTTTTTACCATTTCTGAAGTGAACAGCACCCCCTGGTGGACTTGTAATGCTCTGCAGTTTCCCTGATGAACGTGCTGTGGACTTTCGGGGGAAAATTCTCATTATTGTAGACTATTTTAGCTGTAGTGCTCTATGAAGGTCGTAGTTATGCTGTAACATTTATAGTTGTAACGGTTTTGCAGTAACATTCATAGATATATAAGAAAGGAGCTGTAGGATTGACAGACTGCATCTCAGTAAGGCACAGGGAGAAACTTTCCAAGAATCATTTCTGATGTAAGTAAATAATGTCGTCCATGATAAGGGAGATGAATAGGTTTGTATTTTAAATTGTTAAAACATCTGGACAGTCTTAACACCTTGGTGATGCTTCTATTGCTGTTTAAAATTAGGATGAGCTTCAGTACTATGTGTTGTGGGTTAATAACAAAAACCACATGCCTTCTGCATTGGTGCTTTATATCCTTTCCTGAAGAGTGGGTGTTTATATTTTATTATATTTATGGTTCTATCATTCAAATATGTCATTTAGGTCCCTCCAAATCTGTGCTTACAAAGTCTTTTTTGAAATTTAAAAGGGAATTCCACAAATATGGCCAAATTTCTCCATATTTCTTCATAAATTCTCCCATAAATAAGATGTAAACAAAGTCATTTGGAGTGGTTTGGTATGGAGACTTTATCATTTATTTTTCCTGCATATAGGGACAAGGGATACCAGCATTTTATCCACCATCTAAAACCCCCAGGATGGCTTTCTTTTTAAATATTTGTATTTGAATGGAAAAATAGTGGTATTTTTGTACTGCTAAGTAATATTTAGGCCAAAACCTCGTCTCAAGACTATCCTGAGACAACATCTCATGCTTCAGGCAGTGTGTTCAGAACTATTCAATGTAACAGCAGTGAAGGAGCCTTTAGAGGCATTAAACTGAGATCTCCAACCAAAACGCTTTGGTTTTATTCTGTCTGTACATTGTAAAGGCTTTAAAAAACTTGTTAAAACTTTTGATTGACAGAAATAGACATTTTCTGACCTTAACTTGAGTGTGTGAAGGTTTTTTGTGTGATTTTTTGTTTGTTTTAAATGATGCAACTGTGAGTTATATGAGGGCAAACATGTAGTTACTTATCGTGGCCAGTGTGTGGCTCTAAGGGCACGTGTATTCCCCAGTCAGGCGCCTCAGTATCAGTGCAATAGAACATCTCTCAGTAATATTTGATCAACTACACTGTCACTTATTAACTGTCCTGGTATTCTGAGGCGGATGTGCCCTAACAGGAACAAGTGAACGGACCTAATGCCTCGCTCCGCCGTGTATAACACGATTCTATCCCAGGTAACGAATTTTGCAGTCCTCTGGGAGCTTAGAGAGACATGAGGCGGATGATTCATCAATCCGGTCGATTTCTCAAGCCACCGTCACGCAGAGCCCTAGACATGAACCTGCCCCAGGACCCCTGAGGACACCGCCACGATGTGGTGACACATGAGTTTGCGTGATTGATTTCAGCCTTTGCCGGATGGTGAGAGCCATGCATCATCATAAAGCATCAGTGAGAGGGAGAGAGGTAGGGGGCCAACAGAAATAAAGCAAGACCTATAAAGATGATGCATCATCTGTCTTTGCTATCGGAGAGCCGGGATCTGCACTTGTGTGTCAGTGCAGCACACTGACCTGAAACACTTTGATCCATTCTGGCTGGCCGGATCACACTGTCCAGCTGACGGGAGCAGCCAGCGGCCGCAAAATCCTCAGGCCCAGATTGCTGCAGACGCTGACCTTTAGAATGAATCAATAGGACCAGTCTCGGCACCAGGGGGTGACCTGACAGGGAACAGAAAACGAGGGGAAAAGGGTGAAACAAAGCAAACAGGGCAAAATGAAATATGCGTAGAGGACAAGGTACATAGAGGCCAACCTTCTAGGATGAAGATAGAGGGGTGTAATCGCAACAAATGGTTGGGCAGCACAGTTGAACACCATGAAGGTCCTGGGTTTGATCCTGGCTGGGGATACTGAGGGTCCTTTTGATGGAATTTGCATGTTCTAAACATCTGTGAGAGTTTCTGCCAGGAGCTCTAATTTCCTCCCATAGTCCAAAGAAATCAGGGAGGGTGAAGATGCTAAATTGCCCTTAGCTTGGCTTGCACTTGTGGCTTGAATTCATCTGGCAGATGCTTTTATCCAAAGTGACTTACAATTTGAGGACAGTGTGAGTTTTGATTGCTTACATTTATAAGGTGTGTCTGTGTACGACTGGGTTTGTCGGTCTGTGAGTCAACCCTTTTTCCCGACCATGGCAACTAAAAACACACATCACTGGGAGGGATTACAGATCATACACAGCTGGCATTAAAGAAGGGAGGCCCTCAGTAGTGGGTCCTACCTCGGCAATGTGGTTAGAGTGTACTCGACCCCTTGAAGTTGATTTTTGAAGAACTGCTACTGCAGCTCTATGTTGGGAAGCTGTCAACCTGCATCTCCATTTCATCTTAACCATCCCAGCCCAACCTAAACAAGCCACTGGTTTTCTCTCAGTGGGGCTGCTGGCTTCAAAAGGTCAGTAATCGTCTTTTAGAAGGTTTGATGTGTGTATAATCTCTCCCTCTCTCTCTCTCTCTCTCTCTCTCTCTCTCTCTTTCTCACTTTCTCTCTCTCTCTCTCTCCCTCTCTCTCTCTCTCTCTCCTTCTCTATCTCTCTCTCCGTCTCCCATTCTCTCTCTCTATCTCTCTCCCTCTATCTATCTATCTCTCTCTCCTTCTCTCTCCTTTGCTCTCTCTCTTTCTCTCTCTCTCTCTCTTTCTCTCTCTCTCCTCTCTCTCTTCCTCTCTCTTAATCCGAACACTCTATGGAACCCTTCATTCAGAAGGAGCTTTTACTCAGCTCCTCTGGACAAGCCTGGAATAATAACATATTTTTTTTACAGCTTCATCTAAATACTTTTTACAAACACATCCTCACTTTTACAAACGCATGTCAAACACACCCATTATTTGTTACTTAACTTAACAGAGTAGGTGAAGTGCAAAAATGTAACAGCCATTCTATATTGATAAATGTCAATTATGAATACAAACATTTTTGTAATAAAGCATATTGTTCATTGCACAGATATGTGATATGGTGGGGTATATTGTTCATGTACATACATTTGTATGCACAAATAATAAAAAAGATAGTTCTAAATGAAAGGAAGTTTATT
The DNA here is from genome assembly GCA_037832545.1 of Rhabdalestes septentrionalis. Lineage (NCBI taxonomy): Eukaryota > Metazoa > Chordata > Actinopteri > Characiformes > Alestidae > Rhabdalestes > Rhabdalestes septentrionalis. The sequence continues at coordinate 9,568 of JBBMFX010057320.1, forward strand.
CTTATTCACATTTATATAATCAATTTAGCAAACACAAAGTAGCTGCATTAAAATGAACAGATGTGGGTTCTCTGTAGAAAATGTGTCTTTATTATTAACTTACAGAGAAGTTTGATGTCTGAAGTGCGACTTTTTTTCTTTGTAGAATTCCAAAGTCTACCAATTGATCGCTTATATGTCCCTGGAGCAACTGGGGTTTAAGGGTCTTGCTTATGAAACCAGTTGTGATGATAGGATTCGAACCCATAACCTCTTGGTCCAGAGGCAAGTATCCTACCCACGAGTCCTCCATTATCTCTATGGTGCAATAACTGTGTCATCAGATATTGCTTGAAATATTGGTGAAATAATTGGATCGATTTTCTGTTTTGTTTTCATACAAAATAAGAAATTCTGATACGATTCCAATTCCACTGGGCTTCCTTAGATGCTACCATAAAAATAAACCCACAAATCACACTCAATCAGAAGTGATTGATATAGATTGATATTTATCTCCATCCAAAACATTTTCAACCTTAAGACATAAACAGAGTTTAAATGTGATGTTTCTACATTTCTGATAATGAGGATTCGGTAAAGCAGCACATTAAACATCCAGCAAATGAACAGTTTCGAATGTTCACAGCCGGACGTGAACTTCCCAGTCTGTTTTCTGTGGGAGGCTCAGTTGTAACACTCCAGCATTCACAGATGACGTTGCTATGGGAATGTGAGAAGATGCCCAAAAGCATGCTCTGCTCAAACCTGTTTAACAACATAACAGGCCCATGCTCCATTTTACCCTGCATTTCTAACATCCCGTGACCACCCAGCAATTTCACACTGTCACTCTGTTCCTGCCTATTTCTCTCCTGTACTGGCCACGCCTCTAACAGCCTGTAGAAAGACCTGCACAGCTTTAGACCGCCTTCAGCCACTTGACTGACTCCCGAAGTGCTTCATGAATAAGGGGAGGGATGGAAGAGACTAAGAGAGAGAGAGAATAGAGAAATGAACAAAGAGAAGAACAGCAGTGGGAATGCAAATAAACTCAGGGCTGACAGAGAACTCAAAATACAGTGAATACAAAAGAATTCTTCGAAATATCCCAGATTTTGCAGTTTCTCAGATATCAGCAAACTGCATTTACAGCAGCACTTTACCTGCCACTAACATGGAACACAAACACACACACACACACACACACACACACATACATGACAGTTTAAATATTACATCAACAGTTTTACAGTTTTTCTTAGTTGTTTACACACAATTTCGTGTACTTCAGACACAGTGACTACAACATATAACTGATGCACCAACCCCCTTAAACAATTCTGCTAAACTGCAAGCACAATTCCTGCTTTACACTCAAATTGCAGTTTTAAAACACACTTGTTTCAAAATACTACACACAGTTCTCTG
>JBBMFX010057330.1:0-10976 GCA_037832545.1 Rhabdalestes septentrionalis
ACTGAAATACTGTTTCTACTTCAAACTTGCTAGATATCATGTTATGCGACACATTATACTGCAAACAGTCCCTTATAACTGCGGAAATACCTTTAAAGGAACAATAAAACTGAGAAAATGTGTTTGCAGCTCATAACCTGTGACAGTCACAAGTTATAAGCTGTAATCACTTTTTGGCAGCTTGAAAATCCCATATTATCATTTTTAATGTTCCTTTCGAGGTGGTTTAGCCGTTATAACGGTCTGTTTGCAGTATAATGTGTCAAATATAACCCCTGAATGATATCAAGCAAGTTAATCTGGGCGCTACAACTTTAAGCAGCTGAGCGCGATCCCGTGGACAGCAATCAAGTTCTGGCAGACGATCACTTTTTGCCACAACACCGGCTATAGTTTGGGAGCCGTGCCAGAAGAAACGGCTCTCTGAAATAAGACGAACTTCCCATCACTAGTAAACTAACGAGTGATGCTGTTGTCGTATTAACTGGAGTAGCAGCGCCCGCTGTCAATAGCCACGACCGTCCAAAAAAAATGTTAAATGAAAATTAGAATAGGTGAAAGTAGCCGGTGTCTCAAGGGTCTGCTAGTGGTTAGAGTCATGGTACCGGAAACAGCCATCCACATCCACTGAAACTTAATGTTATGCCCACCTTGGTTCATTGCAAATAAACATTTAAACATAGATATGAGGAACATTTTTAGACTAATATACTCTAATAATGCGTAACTCTAAACAGGCAGAAACAAGTACTAACCAGGAGAACATCCTGAACTGAAGAGTCTGAGCCTCGCTGATGGATGATCCGATGCGCTGAACCGGATGTTTTGATGAAAATGAAATCAGAATTAAATCAACTGGACACCAAAAGCTTTGAAATCCTAGGGAGAGTGGATTCTTACCTTGATGCACGTCAGAGCAGGGACACAGGCAAAATACTGGGGAGGCACCTATAAAGGCAAAGAGAGAGTGGGCCGCTGTTTTGACTTTGGGGTTTTGGGGACTTGATAGTTTGATAGTGGGTATTTGATGTATGTTTGTTCACATGTCAGCTGTTTTGAGTTTTACTTAAGTGATTGGGGTTTCTAATTGGTTTGTGTCTCAGTGTGTTTTAGATTTTTGTGTTTATATTTAGTTTGCTGGTCAACCCACACTAACCCTCACCATATCCCTCATGTTCCTGGTCCTTATGTCTCTTTTGTGCAGGTGTATTTTGAGTTAAAAGGCCCTCGATCCTTCCTTTGTTTTTGGTTATTGCCTGTATAGTGCCTGTTTTCTTTGTTTATTAAAAATACATCTTTGGAACCTGCTCTATGTGCCTCGCCTCACTACCCATGCATGAACCACTGTGACACAAACAACAGAACATCATTTTACTCTGAAATCCTGCCTCAGTCTAGTGACTCAGACTCACCTCTGGCGAGAGCAGGTTATAGAAGTAGTTGATGAGCCACCACTAGTCCTCACGCTCCAGTCTGCTGTTGATGGCCTTGTGCAGGAACTGCACCCCCAACACCTGCAGGAATCATGTGGCAAACGTTTAGTGACTTTACTGTTAAAGAAGACAAGATCAATCCACAACAGTGTACAGTCAAGATAAAAACTGGAAGGATCCTTTGCCTCATTAGACAACCACTGTGTGTGTATGAGGACGCAAACACATTGTATGTTCGGTCCAACTCTTTGCAGTACTGTTGCAGGTATAATTGAAAGAAAATAATCTTTCAGGAAAACAATGGACATTGAGTCCAAGAGCTGATTCTCACCCAGATCCTTATCAGTGGTGCACAAGAAGATAGCAGACCAATCAGCAATTGCAGGGGAAAGTCCTACAGCAAAAACAAGACGTATTTCAGTTTTAGATCTAGAATAGTTCTGGTGATATGAATATCTGTGTATGGTCAGGTGTAGTTAGGTATCAGTGTCAAGTGTTGATCAGGTGTACTGAGCTATAGTACCATAGGCGATTGGTGGATGTTGACTTAAATCTTGCTCTACAGGTCCTTGATACTGTTGTGGATTACTTGAGCACTGTTGTACGTCGCTCTGGATAAGGGCGTCAGCTAAATGCCATAAATGTAAATGTAAATGTGTGGACAAGTTTTTTTCTTATATCTTTAAAACTGTACTTGTATTTCATTTGAACCACAGTGTTTGGATCCAAGAAGTATTGATTTTCCCGTTTGAAGCACTTTTGATAAATTACGCTTTTAGAAGTAGTTCAAGGTATTTGCACTGGCTCCCAGTTCAATACAGAATTTTCAATGTATGTACAATTTGCGGCTTGTGTGTGTGTGGGTAAAACTCACAGGCTGCCATTCTTTTCTGAACTATTGCAGTTTGAGCTGTGTAAAAAATAATAAATGCCTCCATATGTGTTGTGAGTGTATTAGTGTGTATTCCAGCAGCCTGTACTCCAGAAAATTCACTCCTGATACAGTTTTTGATGGATGAAACACACATGCACACAATGCTCTTAAAATCACTATTTAAATGATTGCAATTGTAAAACATTTGTGTATTTTAACATTTCCTAGTTATAATAAATTATTTATATGTATTATTTGTACTTTTATTCCAAAGTTTTTTTGTTTGGAAGTTCCAAGTGCGGTCCAAGAAATTACCAGAAAAAATGATGAGGTCTCGTATTTATTTCCATGGCTGTGTGTATTCTTTAATTAGCGGGCTTGCTCAAGAACCCAGCAGCCAAAGGCACACAATTGTTCTTCTTAAGTTTTATTATTATTATCTTCTTCCTTCCGTTCACCTGTTTTATGGCCCCTATTCCCCCAAAGGCTTTCGAGACAACACTTCCAACTCTGGAACGCCAGGCCTAATGCTAATGCCATGCTAATACTATGCTAATCTAATGCTATGCTAAGCTAATGTTAACAGTAATGCTATGTTCATGCAAATGTAGGCCTCCGTTAATGCTAACATTAATGCTATGTTAATGTTAAATGTAAAGGTGACTCTAGACATTATATTATTATATCCTCTGTTAAGATGTAGTCTAACCAAAAAGAGGAAGGACTACATCTAAAAAGAAAACTGAAAAGGTGACCGCTGAGCAGAGGGGGTGTTATGTGTACCTTGGATGGATCTGAGGGGTGTTTTTGAGAAACAAAATTGGTCGTAAAATCGTGTTGGGTATTGTTGACTTCATACTAGTAAGTAAACTTTACTCGAGGAATTCCTTAGTCATTATTACAATGCATTTCTGTGTGGAAATTGTTACCAAGCTTTTTTTAAGAAAATATCAGCCAGACCTAGTGGCGGAGGGAGAGACAGAGAGAGAGAGAAACAGATAGAGAAAAAAGATATAGAGAGAAAAAAGATAGAGAAGATGGCAGAGAAGAAGCCACATAAAAAAGATTCTCTTCTGAAGAAATTTAAATTTTGCTGGACGAAGTGAATGTCAGTAAGACGCTCACTAGCGTCTTGAGCTGAAACTACGCTAAGAGACAGCTAAAGAGTGGTCCAGACCAACCTTACGAACGTAGGACATACTCAAGATATACTTAGTGTACGAACGCTTCGGGAACCATCCCATAAAATTAAGAGAGAGGTTAAGGTGAAATTAAGACCAACTTAGTGATAAGAAGCTTTCGAGAAACCGGGCCCAATTCGTTAAAAATCCAACAACATGTGAACTTGATTTTAGGCACTGGCACTGGATTGACTTTGACTTCAGAGTAAAAAACATCAAAAATGACTACTTATTACATGAAACCCATTCAGTTTACTTTTGATATTTCATTTAAAGTTAAAGATAAAACAAAGTACTGATCTAATTTTACATGACTTAATAATCTGATATTGAACATGAAGTTATACTTCTTCCTACTTCTTTTACCTGTGTAATGTGAGAAACTGATAGAAAAATAGATAGACACATATACATATACATATGTGTGCGTATATTACATGTACACACAGAAAATATATGTAATATAATACACATATTTACATATATATTACATAAATATTACATATATTTATATATATATATCTATATCCATATCTATATCTATATCTCTCTCTATATATATATATATATATATATATATTAGGGGTGTGCAGAGCAGCCGCTATTCGTATCTGTATTTGTGTTTGTTAAAAGGGAAAATTATTCAAATTCGTGTTTGTATTTCGAGTAAAATTCATAATGCAGCGCGGAAACTCTGTGTAACACAGCCAGCAATAGATCATCCAGCATGCTGACAGATCAAAGGGCACGGTGCAAGTGATAAAAAAAAGCCATTTTCAAAAGACCTGTTCAAAAAACTTGTTTCGAAGAGACGATGTTTCGCGTGTTAGGCGAACGTGATAACCACTACTGTATATGAGGCTATAATCACACTGAGACACAGGCTTTTTCAATGAACTAATATACACTGCTCAACATCTTTTTATGACTACAGCTTTCATATCTCAGCTTTTATTCTTTTTTTCAGAAACAGCATCACTACAGATCCTACTTTAATTACACTCTACAAGCTACCAAACTGCATCAAACTCTGGCAAATGCTACACTGTTAATGTTAATTTATGTAAAACAGAGGTAAACGTCACTATTTTACAACATACAAACTGTTCAAAGCGCTGAGACTCTCGGTATGCGTAAGACATTAAATTGCAATTTCTGAAGATAAAACCAAACTCAGCGTTTTAATAAGAATAATTGCTTAATGCCTTTATTAAAATACTCGTTCCCTATTAAGTGAGACCATGCACAATTATCTTCAAAAATCTGTAAAAGTTTTTGAGATTTCTGCAGAACTTGCAACACAATGCTGCCCCTGTTGGCGTGGAGCCAAAGCCACTAATTTCCCCCCTAAGTACAATGGATTCCAATCCAGAACAAAAAACTCAAACTAAAGTGTAACATTTATAAACACATACACACAAATGTGACACTTTGTGGATGTCACATATGGAGGGATTTACAGATGCAAAATAAAAACTCTCATCGATGCAAGGTGAGGAAGTGCTCCACAGGAACATCTGATATTTCAGCTCACAATATAATTTACTTAATTATACGTCATAATAACAAATCAAAGAATACACTATGGAGACTAAATATCAGTGTCTAGAATCATGAAACAGCAGTGAAGGAGATTAGGGAAGAAATTAGAGACTGTATTACATTTACATTTACGTCATTTAGCAGACGCTTTTATACAAAGCGAATTCCATTCCCTACCTACAGGGGGCAGTCTCCCTGGAGCTACTTGGGTTTAGGGTCTTGCTCAGGGACCCAGTGGTGGTGCTGAAGGTAGGATTCGACCCCATGATGTTCCAAGTATCCTACCCACTGAGCTACCTCCACCCCATTAGAGATAATAATGATGGCCAAGTACAGCCAGCTATTGTGTGAGACACAGTTAAATAAATAATGAGTCAACTAACTTAAAGAAGATAAGGAGGAATACATTTTATACTTTTTTTTATGTATAGAAAAAACAACGAATAAACAAAGATGCCGAACTGCCAAACCAGATAAAGGAGATCAAGAAACGAGTCAATTAAATGTTTAATGAAGAATTAGAGAAGAAATTGAGAGACATAAAACAATCCTATTATAAATCAGGCTCAAAAGCTATTACAATTTTAGTTAGATGAGACCTCTATTCTAATACATTAGCTTATGAGACAGAGGTAATTCATCAAATCCTTAGATTATTATGAAACCTTGTACCCACAGCCCATGACTATTAATGTTGACAACACTGAAAAATACTTGTCAACACTTGACCTACCCTCCATAGAATTGAGACATAATAAAAAAAATAGTCTGTAGACTCCCATAACAAAGAAGTATTTAAATGCAGCAGTCAGTAGAATAAAGATAAACACATTTCCAGGAAGCGATGCGACTCCTGAGTGAGTGATCTAAAAAAGACGAAACTGCCCTGGTACTACTTGAGTCTTTGGATTGAACACTCAGCAAAGCTGTGATACCACCCTCACAGAGAGATATCAGTTCTCCCCCAAAAAAGGCAAAAACAAAGAACACTGTAACCGTTTTCACTCAATTTCTATATTGGATATTGATTATATGTTATTTACGCCCACTGTCTCGAAAAGGATTGAACGTTTTCTACATGAGTTCATAGATGAAAATCAGACGGGGTTTTAAAAGGAAGGCACACACAAGTATATAGATCAGGCCAACAAACAGCAATTAAGTGCAATCCTGGTCAGTCTTGACATGGAGAAAGCATTTGACATGGTCTGTTGATTTTTTCTAAAAGGAGTAATAGAGTTTAAATGATCAATTTATTAAATGTATACAATCTCTTTAATGTGACCCAGAATTAAGGTCATTGGCCATTTGTCCGTAAGATTTAAGTTGAATAGAGGCACACGTCAGGGATGCTGCCTCAGCCTCACACAGTTTGCAATATTTATGGAGCCTTTGACCCAAACCATCAGACAAAATGAAGAGTTGGAAGGAATCAATATCGCAAAAGGAAATATTCTTTCTTTTTGCAGAAATATTATATTCTACCCAAAGAATACAGATAAAAGCCTCCACAAACTCCACAAAGGTTATCACTTGTACACCAAGCAAGAAAACTGGGCAGAAATGTAAACTGAAGTGGGAACCTAAATCAATAAAATACCTACAGATTCCCATCACTCAACAATAAAAAATAAATGACATGATCCAGAAAGATTTAATTCAGTGGTCAATGTTAACATTTTAGGATTTTAGGTCTAGCTCGGACATTGTGAAGATGAATCTTCTGCCAAGGGTGCTGCATCTCATTTCATCATCCAGACTCCAAGTTCATAGCTTGGGATAAACTGCTATCCAGGTTTATTTGGGCAGGGGCTCGTCCAAGGATAAAATGTAAAACACTCCTAATTGGTCAATTTAAGGACTCCCAAATCTAAGAGACTATCATCATGCCACCCACATGATTTTAGGTGTTCTCAAGAGTATCAGGCTAGATAGAAGCATATCCAGACTAGCCTGAGTAGGCATGAATATTAACAGGGGGAAAATTACAAAGTTGAGGGAAATCTGACTATGTGGAACGAGATTGTTAAAAAATATAAATCGGAAGGAGGTCTTAAACTTCTAATGTGGGTCTCCCAGACCTCCACATTTACACCCGGAGAGCTAGATACCACCTTCGCAAGATGGAGGGATAAAGGAATAACAGCAGGGTGTACGCTCTTCGAGAACAGAAGCTTCAAAACCTTTCAGAAACTGAAAAGAGAATTCAGATTAGAGAATGGGGACCTGTTCAGGCATGTACAGGTGAGACATTTCTATGAAACAGAAATTAAAGGAATTTCAGAAGGAGTTAAGAAGGTGATAGACATGGTTGTAATGGCAAACAAACAGATCCCTGACAAAATTGTTTCTAAATTGTATGAGTATATATATGTGAAATGGAAAAAGAAGCCATTGTCCATGAAATCAAACTAGGAGCCGGAACTGAACATTCAGTTGTAATTGCCCCTCCATGCATAAAACACAGTAGTCTTCCACTAGTTCTAAATGAGGGAGAGAAGTTGACTGATGCTTTTTGTTTTATTACACCTCATTTTAAGAGTAAACCATTAGTCATGTGTCAAATCACAGCCACTTTGGGACAGAATCCTTCAGATTTTTGAGGATGTATTTCCTTTCCAGATCCGCAAAGACCCCGGGTCAGTGCTCCTGGGATTGGTACCTGGCACCGTGTCTCGGTCAGAGGACAAATAGGTCTTCAGATTTTTCATACTTGCTTGTAAAAAGGGAATTACATTTTACTGGGTTTAAATGATCCATTTATTAAATGTATACAATCTCTTTACTGTCACCCATGCGCCAGAATTAGGATCAATGGCCATTTGTCTGGGAGATTTAAGCTGCATAGAGTTGCTGCCTCAGCCTCACACTGTTTGCAACCACATCTAGTGGTTAGGGCATTCGCCCTGCAAACAGGAAATCATGGGTTCGATTCCCAAGACCGATTAGCACCTCTGAGGTAACCTTGAGCAAGTTACCATGCTCCCTGGGCGCCGTGTTCCTGGCTGCCTGCTTCTTCACTTGGTGAATGGGTTAAACATAGAGGAAGGATTTTACACTGCTCACACTGTGTGCTGTGGTGTGTTCACGTATGACAGAATGATCACTTTCACTTCACTTACAAAGAACTGGTTGAAATGTGACCCTCTAAGTAATGAGCAGTGGTGGGTCTTTGTAGAGTAAAAAGTGGAAAAACTGAATGATTCTCTCAGGACCAATGTCAGGACCAATACCACTATCGACCAAATGGTTGGACTTCCAGACGAAGACTGGATCAGATCTCCAGTTATCAGGAAATCAGTTATTAGGAAAAGAGTGCCTCATTTTTTTTATTTTATTTTGTATTGTCTTTTTTTCTTGCTGAAAATGTATTTTAAAAGACTTTATTATCTGTATATGCTATCTCTCAAAAGGGATCAAGTCTTTCCTGAGTTTGAAAAATATTCATACATACATAAGCTATGGATGGAAATAAACTAGCTATGGAAATAAACAGTGCTGCAACACGGAAAAGAGCAACACTGCTAATGTACTCTAGAAAATAGTTTATTATATAGTGTTAAGTACTGTGATATACAAAATGGCAACATCCCAACACCCGCCCACCCCCACAGCTATGGATGCACTCACTGCCACTGTCGTTCATAAACTTCAATTATAGGAAGTTAAACCAAACATGACTTAAAATTTAGTGTGTCTGTAGCTGAGCCGAGAAATTAATAGAAATTTCTCCCAATTCACGCAACGACATGGACTTACTTAATGTCCATATGCAAAACAGAAATGAATAGTCACCTGCAAGTTAAGTTTTTGTGCATATTTTGGTGGATATTTATGAGAGATTCAGAAAAAACCCAAATGCGGAGCTTTGCCAACCCTTGCAACCCCATACTATTTGTACCTGTTCACCTCAAGAGATTACAGGAAGGCAATTTAGGTACCTGTCCCAAATGTTCACTTGCTTTTCATTTTAATGAACATACGCTGGCTATATATATAGCCTACATATACAGCCTGATTTGGCCAACATCTGGACAACTTATAACCTGCACTAGAGTTTAGATATACTTCCATACACAAAAAGCACCTAAATAACCAAACTTCAAATCCAACAGTTCCATGAAGGCTCCCGAACATTTATTGCGATTTTTGTCCCGTATCTTGATGATCTGCCCAAATATATCCAGCCTGATCAATAGTTCTTTGTCCATCTCAGTGCACTTGCTCTTGCTAAATGGGCTTGATCATCATGACAACCTTCTTCAGAGAGTATGAACCTCCATGGAACTCGGCCCAGTAGACTCCATCCTGGTAGCGGCTTCGGTAATGGCCTCCTCTGTACCACACCCCGTTCAGGTTCGAGTGTGCACACATGTGGTACCACCAGCCTCCTTTCTGGTAGTGTGCACAGTTACCTACAAGAGGAAAAACAGTGTCATGCTATTATATGCAGTAATTAACCATTGGAAGTCTTTCAAACACAAAATGCAGCTGTAAAGACATAAATCCTAATTCTAATTCTACACATTTACATTCCCACAGCATAGTGCTCATCTAAAATACAGCTAAAACATCCTGACATTTGCAAAACACTCCTGTATCAAGCAGTGTCTTTAAACCTGTCTTTAATCTTTACTGACCAACCCCCCAACCGCACCACCTCCACCATGTCTGACGCTTCATATGATGTTCTTTCAAGAGCCTTAAAAATGGCTTTGTAACAGTTTCCAGATATTTCACAATATTTCGTAAATGCTAGCGTGCTCAAAGGAGGAGAGTGCTAACTGCCAATTCAACTTACCAATACCCACACTGCCGAGCATCTTACTGGGTGGAGAGGGAGAGCCATCCTACCCACACAGACTGAGCAAACCCAGCTGTGCTCTCTTGATCTCCCTCTCCATACATTATCTACTATGATTTACCATGGCGATTAGCATGGCACACAGACAACTGACCGGAATAGGGCTCCACTGCTCAATGCCATGCCCAATCATAATCAACCAGAACGAGGACAAGGGGGCACAGCGGATGAGGCCCGGACGTCACAGTCACCTGTACTTAGAGATGGGTAGCTTGAAAGTAGCCTATCCGAGAACATTGTTATACTGAGTTTATGTGATAATGTAATAATGTCCTAATGAGACAAAATAAATAAATTACTTTCATTTGGGTAGCCTTGTGCTGATTGTTTATGTTTGGGTTGTTTATGTTCTGGTCAGGTGCATGTGATTGCCTTGCTAAACGGTACACCCAAAAATTAACAACCCAAAACGAGGACGAGGGGCCATGGCGGACAAGACGCGGTTGTCATAAAAGCAAAAAATAAAGAGGACACCTGCAGTTTCTGCGAATATGCTGGGGTTTCCACCAACAATTATTAAGTTCAGTTCTCAGAAATAATCAGTGAGAAACTGTAGCTGTGACTGCTGGGCCGTGATTAAGGGCGGTCTACTGTTTATCTTAAATTCAGTGGTTATGGCTACGGTTGGGTTGTAAAGTATGTACTTAATGAAACCGAACCTGAGTAGGCATCTTTGTCGCGGTCCAGAGTGGTGAAAGCTTTGTTGCTGTGCCATGAGAGGGAGTCTCCAGCCGTGCCCTGGTAATTTCCCAGTCTCAGGCGGTACCAGTCGCTCTCCGGCTCCAGGCGGAAACTGTCGTACTCTGCGAACACCTGCCTCCCCTGCCAGTCCTCCATGCCCACCCGGAGCTTGTAGGAGGCCTGAGCGGTCAGCCAGTACAAGTGCTCCAGACCCAGCCAATACTCACCATCCAGATTCCCAAAGCCTTGCTGTGGGGAGGAAGACAAAAACCATCACAATGTGTCTGTGTTTTAAGCTTGGCTTGGCTTGGCTTGGGGGGTCGTAATATCTAAAAGTGAAAGTGATCAATCAGTCACACGTGAACACACCACTGCACACAGTGTTAACAGCACGAAATTCC
>JBBMFX010057351.1:0-24953 GCA_037832545.1 Rhabdalestes septentrionalis
CCGATTATATTTACTGAAATCAGAGTTTACTGATACACTCTGAGTTCTGAGGGTAAACACCGGTTCTAGACTGTTTACAATGTTTATATTTACTGAAATCAGAGTTTACTGATACACTCTGAGCTCTAAGGGTTAAAAAAGCTTTCAGACCTCTTTCTCACCTCCTTTCCTTCCCAGGAGAGACTTGTGGAATAGCGGCCGTGTGGTCTGTCTATCCCGCTTGGCTCCGAGAGAGGTTAAGAGCGCAGCACTATTACTTATTAATGGCTGGCTCTCAGAAGCGCCGTACATCGTGCAGCTGGCCTCCCGGTGGTTGGCCCTGAGCCTCAAAGCAATTAAAGTCGGGCTATGAAAACTAGCTGGGTCACATTAGGCTAGCCCAGCGAGCTACTACAAACTGCTGAGCCTGTGTAGGCCGCAGAGACCAGGGGCTACAGTTTAATCTCGCCCAGGTCAGGAAGCCACCCTCTGGGGCTATGATCCAGCAGTAAGTGCTAAGAAACCCCTGCAGGCTAACATGGCCCATATGTTGTGGTGTCGGCCTTGCTAAGTGATAGCAGCCTATTGCTGTAGCCGCTAGGCTCTAGGGTGGAACCCCACAGCAAGCTGGCTTATAGCAAACATATTTGAAGATAAGACCTAGTGGCACATTTCCTTACCTTGTTTTCTTTTCTGAGTGTGAGGGCATTCAAAAATATAATCTGAATGGTTTAGTTCAGAAAGTATTGATAAATACTCCTGATTTGGAGGACACTGTAACTTTGTACATGGGGCTGTGTTGTATTTATCAATGACAAATTGTGATTATTACAGGTAGGTCTTAAATAGACCATAAATCTAAAAACACCGCCACTCATATTGACTGTCAGTGTCGTAGCTAGAACTTTCAGGTCATCTAGTGATGTTGCCCAACACAAAATTTATCTCGCTTGTTGTAAATCATAATAGATTGGTTTGATTATGGTTTATTACATTGTTTGTTCGCAATTATGGATAATGTGTGGTGATGGGTAACTGATAGGGCTGTAACGATATACGATACAAAACCGAAATCGCGACATTCACCGAAGCCTTGTCCTGAGTATGAATGGAAGGGAAGCGGTATTTAAGTGAATATTGGTTTATAATTTTGTGGTAAAGATAAGGTGTCTCCAAACAAAATGGTGCCTCAGAACTTTTCCTCTCCTCCACCGCAAATTAATCACGATACGAACCGAATCTTAAGTCAAAAATCGTGAAATGGACCGAATCGTGGGTTCAGTGTATCGTTACAGCTCTAATATGTGTGTGTGTGTGTGTGTATACATATGTAAATATAATTAAAAGTTCAGTATCTTTAGTCCTGAAATTAATTTTTTTTACATTTTAAGCCAGACAAATATGAATGAGCAGAGAAATAAACTGCACAAAAAAGCATGGGCCCTTTAATTGTTCAGGGACTGTGACTGTGTGTGTGTGCGTGTATGTGTTGGCTTTAGTTGTCTGTTGATGTGTTTATGTATGTTCTAAATTGCTGTTCTCTTTGTGACAGGTATCCAGAAGAGGTATGTCTGTGCAAACTTTGGGCAGCAGGGCATCACTGTGGGCTGCTGGGACACTTACAGGCACGACATCGACTGTCAGTGGATCGATATCACAGATGTCAAACCAGGAGACTACATTTTCCAGGTAAACATGTCTTTCTAATTCCAACCATGAGTCACAAAATAACCAGTATAGTTCAGATTTTAACACAAAGTGTTGATTCAGCAGTAGAGCCTCTTGATTTCTTTACAGTTGACAGCAGTTTTATTCACTATTGACACAGTGAGTGTTTATATGGAGGCTGATCATGGACAAATAGTGAATCTGAACTAAATCACAGCTTCACAACACCCTGCATGCATCCTCCCACCATGAATTTGAGTTTTAGGACCATAAGCTTCTCAGAGCTCTGGTAAAACATTTAGTAAAAACACAAAATACAGTAAAACAGGTGTCAGGTGGCACAACCATAATTATTTCATGGAAAAACTTTCTGTGAGGAGATTTTAGGAACAGACGCCAGTTCCATTCACCTCCACCTCTGAAATGCTCTGTTTACATCTTAAACACACTGAGGGGGAATTGTGAAAAATGGGTGGAATACAGCTTAGATAGCCTTGCAGATTTGTCAGCTGCAGTAAATGTCAGTTATGGGATGAATTTAGCTGAAAAAGCACAAGCACACACACATATACATATTTAAATACAGTAAATGTGTATACAGCACAGTGTACAGAACTGTGCAATAGCTATCCATCATCACTATGTAATTTGCTTCTAAACAGCCAGACCTTCTGGTATTTTTAATGTAGTCTTGAGGTAGTGTGTAATTGTTCTCCTGTAAAACATTTGTTCCCATTTGTTCTCATGTAATCTACTAAATATGCGAAAGATAAAACAGTTTGACAGACAAAAAATAGTATTTTTGCACAAACAATTTGATTGCAAGCAAAATGTTTGAAAAAGGAGGGGGGCTCAATACTTTTAGATTCTTTATCTTGGGTTATAAATATACACATATGCATGCATGTGTGCACATTAAGCATTTAATCGTGAGATAATCTTCTAACGTTAAAGTACGAAGGAGTTTTAAGTGAACAGACGTTAAGTGTTCATTCCTGTGTTCATGTGGTGCTATTAATCCACAAGCCTGTTTGCTTCTGTTTCCTGCAGGTTGTAATTAACCCTCATTATGAAGTGGCTGAGTCCGACTTCTCTAACAACATCATGAGGTGTAAATGTCGGTATGACGGATACCGGATATGGACATATAGCTGCAATATAGGTGAGCTGGTGTACAATATCAATAATGAACTTTTTGAAGATTTTGTTCCAAACGACATCTGCACTGAAAACTCAACATTACTTTACTGTAACAGTTGAGGAGAAAACATACGTACAGTACCGTGCAAGGCTTGAGCAGTCCCTCGTTTCTTTATATTTTGCTTTAAAGCTTAACATGAAGTCCTGAACTTGACCAGTTTCAGAAGAATATTTTTTTTTTACTAAGACATACAGTGGCCTACGTATGAATCATTCAAGCAGAGCAAAGCACATCTATCTTAAGGCCTGAACCAGTGAAGAAACAGAAGCAGATGATTTCAGATGATGGGGCGGTGATCAGTATACTGGTGGTGCTGAATGCTGAGTGGTTGGAACTCCTTTATCTAGGCTTCTTGTATATTTATGTACTTTGCAGCCTGTCACAGTAAAACATTTGTTCTTGTTTCTTTCATTTAATCTACTCAATATACCAAAGAAAAGAGTATGAAAGACAGAAGATCGTATTCTTGCACCAGTGATGTGATTCAAAACCAAATATCAGAATCAGAATCAGAATAAGAATCAGAAAACTTTATTTATGCCGAAGGAAGTTGTTTGTGGTGACTGCCACGAGAATAATGTGAATTAAGAATAAGATAACGTACTCTACTATGGTAAATAAATAAAGTCTAATAGAAGTCTAAATAAAATCAAATAAAAATAAAACAAGAAAAAAATAATATAATCTGAATAAAGATTTACTGAAAGAAAGAAAAAATTATAAAACATGCAAAACAATTACAGAGATATTGCACATGTTACATTAGTAAAGCCATATAGAGTACAGTATTGATATTGCACGTAATATTGTGATCGTGATGCATTGATTAATGCCATGTAGAGGACAGTATTGTACATGATATTTGAGACTTCGTAAGAACATTACATAGTACTGCACAAAGAATGTTGCATATCACAGCAAAATAATGCACATATTCTTCACTTAATTATGTTATTAATGAGTTATTCTTCACTTAAAGATGTTATTAATTAATACTGATTTATTAAACCAATAATAAGTAGCAGCAACAGATTACTGTGTTGGTTTGTGACTGAGGGAGGAGTTGTATGAAGAATATGAAGAAATGGTAGTGACATGAGACTTTTGTATTGCACTGTATGGTAGCATTGAACAGGGCAGCATTTATACGGCTATGTTTAGCTTTTTCATGACTGATGTAAAGCCTTTCGTGACTAATGTCTTTATGGTTTATTTCAACAAGCTTTTGCACAGTGCTGTATGTCCATGGCTGACTCCAATACACTTCTCCACATCAGGGTAAAGGAAGTAAAGTTCAGGTATTAAACCTGTCTTATCAGGTCAACTACACATGGTGTGAGGTGGGTGGGAGGGAGGAGGACTGTGGAAACCTTCTGGTAAACACAGTTAATAGGAGGAGACACAGGGGACATTGCTAGTAGACAATCCTCACATATCACCACAGATGTCCATCTCGATGATTTGTGAACTACCTGTAGAGAAAACTGGGCTCTGGATTGTGCATTTCACGATCACGAATTTTCCTCGTGTCTTCCAGGTGGCTCACGGAGCTCAGACGTGGATGATTTTCCGGGAATACTGACCAATCAGCTGCAGCGCAGGTAGAGCGGCTCTGTGAGGACGGCCGTCGTGCAGACTGGGTGTTAAACCAACACCAACCACTAGAGGGCACGTTAGCCAAGCTGAAGTGAAAGTCGTACCTCGCACCACAACCAGAACTGTTTACTGTCCAGTTTACCAATCCTTAGTGCTGGGACACAGTTTAACTCTCCAGCTCGTACACATAATCCTCATCATGACATCCTTTTTTATTGCTTTCTTTTCTCTTTTGAAAATGCCAGCTGCTCATTACGTTGTGCGAACACCTTTTTTAATGACAGGCAATTGAATGTACTGAGTGTAATGTACATTTGAACATTGATATTAGTTTTTAGATTGCCATTTGAAAAACGTGTTTAATCATAAATGGATTGTAAGGCTTGTTTTTAAAGAAATAGAAATTCTGAATACATTCAAGGTGCTAAATTACTCTTGTAGCCACGTGTAGATATACTACTGTGCAGAAGTCTCAAACACCCTTATTTCTTTCATTTTTGCCTCCAAAGTTCCTGCCTTTCTAGTATTTTCAATGTGGTCTTGTGGAACAGTTCTCCAGGCTTCCTGAAGGAATTGTGAAGACTCTAATTTTCAGTCCAGTCTCTGAACCTGACGAGTTTCAGGGGAATGTTTTTGTTTATTAACACACAGTGACCTATGTAAGAACCATTCAAGCAGAACAAAGATTATCTTACTTAAAGCCTGACCCAGTGAAGAAACAGGTGTAGATAATTCTAGATGATCAGGTAGTGATCAGTGCACTGGTGGTGCTCAATGCACTTAGATCATTTTTTTAATTAATCTACTCAGATTGCCGAAGATCAGCACCAGCATAGTAATTCAAAGCAAAGTATAAAGAAATGTGGGCTGGCTCAAGACTTTTGCACACTGCCTTGTAGCATTGAACAGGACAGCATTCATAAGGCTACATAAGCCTTTCTTGATTGATGTAAACTGATTTATAAAGGTTTTTTCTAACTTATAATACTGGCTGAAACTACATCAAAATAGACAGAAGCAGCCAGTGTGCAATGGAATGAGCCTTTATTTCTATTCATGTGTGTTTATGTCAATCATGAATGGCCTATGAAGGTGCTCTGTAGCCTTAAAAAACACTGCCCTTAAAGTAAGGTGTTACATCAGGACTTCTCTGTCACTTTAAATGAGGGAGTGTGTACTAGACTACGAGTGTCACTTGAATTTACCCTGATTAGTAAGTGTATTAAGACCAAAATGTGCCATGGCAACGCGATCGCATTGGCTGGACACCATAATTAGCTTTATATTCATGCCTTGCATTTTGCTTCCCATCATACTGCATCATAGACCAAAGCCTTCTCTGTTCTGTCAGCTTGTCCAGCACCTTATTCCTACCAGTCAGGGATTTTTTTATTCACGCTAAGTGAAATTGTTGTTAAAAAAAGGTTTGATGTCTTTTTGTGAAGTTTTTTTTGTTGATCTGTTGCTCTCCGTTTTACGAGGGTAACGAAACAAATGTGTTTTTAATAGATAATATACATGGCCTCATCTTTGTCTACAATAAATAAACAAAATCCATAAATAAAATGTGTCTTCTGTTTTGGGGTCATAAAACTAGTTTGGATTCTAAAGCCACAAATCTGCACACATTTGTTCGGATCAAGGTACCAAAAAGGTGCATTATATCATTGTGTAGTGTTTGTCACGATGGCACAATAGTTAAAAAAATTATCTGACTGGGAATAGAAGCTTCAGATGTTCACCTCAGCTGTAACTACACACAATGTAATTACTGGATGGATAAAATTTATTAACAGCTAATAATCAAGAAAGAACAGATTTTTTTTACACAAAAAAACTTTAATTAGATAAGTTACTAATAAAAGAAAACACAGAACCAGGACATTTCAAACTCTCACTGTACAAAGGAGGGGAGGGGTGTGAGTTTCATTTTTCTTGGACTTTATCAGCAAGTTATTTGTGGAGATGAACTGAATGGTGGGGGAAACACTGAATGGTTGGATTGCTGTAGAACGGGAGTTGTATAAACAAGTAAAAGTGTACTAACTCTCTGTAATACAGGGGTTGGGCACACAAATGCGTGAGAGTTATTCTTCTTGTACACTGCTGGGGATGTTAATGCTCAGTAGCGTTTTCCTCTGGGTCCTCCTCTCAATCCCAGCGCTCTGGTCACCATCCTCCTGGCCACCACCGTGTCAGTACGAGGCCTCTCCTTCACTGGCTGAATGAACTCTGGGTAGGAAAGAAACAGATCAACAGTACCATGGGAGTTATTTTTATCTCCATCCTACTCACTTTTATCCCAAAAATAAAACTCTTGGCAATTTTCAACACTGTACAGTTACATTTGTGTATTCAAAGTCAAAATAATCAACCAATCCCTTAACTTTTGTGTGTAGCGTGAGCCTAATTATAACTAATTATAAGTGATGAGTATAGAAAACTGGTTCTAAACTGGTTCCAGTTCCTGACTGCTTGGCACTGAAAACTGGAGGATCTCCTGTTAAGAGGGTGCTGCTGTTGCTGTTCCTGCAGTGTTCAAAAGCCCACACTTTTGTTGATCAGAGCACTTGTAATGATGCTCCCCCTTATTATATTAACAGGAATATTGGGGCTTAATCCATATATTCCTCTAAAAATTACACTAAAATCTGAATAAAAGCAGAATCTTATTACAGCTTGTCCTTGTGGTGTCTTTATATTCTGAACCAGTTTATGGAAAATGGGATCAAAAAGCACATCAATAAATACTGTTATCAGTAAGCAGTTACGGTATTGAATGAGTATCAATATCAGTAAGCAGTATCAGTATTAATATTGATAAGC
The DNA here is from genome assembly GCA_037832545.1 of Rhabdalestes septentrionalis. Classification (NCBI taxonomy): domain Eukaryota; kingdom Metazoa; phylum Chordata; class Actinopteri; order Characiformes; family Alestidae; genus Rhabdalestes; species Rhabdalestes septentrionalis. The sequence goes on from JBBMFX010057351.1 coordinate 7,271, forward strand.
AGTATTAATATCTATATTGTTAAGCAGTATCAGTATCAGTACTGTCCTAATTATACCCATTCGTACTGATAATGTATACATACAGGCTGTAATTCATCAATAAGTAGCTTCAAATGTTTTGTGTAATGTGAAGGTGAGAGCAGGAACATTATTACAGGTTTTAATTCAATAATTAAAACAGCTATCGCACCTTCAATAATAACTGAGTAAAATAGAATCTGAGTCATTTTGTGACAGCAGGGCAACATACCTGCCCGTCTTACTGCTTTGCCTTTTGCCTTTTTACTCCCTTCTGACAGCATCCTCGTCTTCAGTAGCGGATGTCTGATGGACAGGGCCTGCATGGCTGAACAGAAATAATATAATCAGAGTTAAATAATTGATACATCACAAAAGGTTCTGCCATTAGCTGAGGACTCCCATGACAACAGCAGTTAAATCTATCTTATAAATACAGAATTGGGCGAAAAACCCTTCATTTCTTTATATTTTGCTTTGAATACTATTTTCTGCCAGTCAGACTGTCTTGCCTTTGGTATGTTGATGTTCAGGGACTGGACTAAAAAATGAGAGTCACTGAAAACCCTTCAGGTAGGACTTAAAATACAAGCAAGTCTAGACCTATGGAAGCAGAATATGAAGAACTGAGAGGCAGCTCATGACTTTTGAACTATATTGTATCATTTATGAATGTATTAATTCACTCTCATGTTACCACATTACTTAACACTGACAATTATTTGATTGTGCGCTAACACATTTTTAAAATCCATTTATTTTTATTTATTATTTACTTGACACCAACAATTATTTTATCCCACTTTAACAGAATCAGAATTCAGAATCATAAGTCTTTATTTTCATTGCAACAAGTACAAAGAAATTTAAAGTGCCATTCCTCAATGCAACCCTTGAAACATAATCTCACACACACACACTCACTCCCACAAAGCATACATTCTGTTCTTGCATGATCCAGTCTTTTTTCCATTAATTGCTTGAAAATGCCTAAATAATTTAGTTTTATTGCACATTGTGTAAACCTTTTTTATAGCAGCATTCAGTACTGTTATTGCACTGGGATAAAAACTGTTTATATCTGCTGGTTCTAGTTTTTAATGTCCTGTACCGTCTGCCAGACGGCAGTTGATCAAAATGTCCCGGGTGTGACTTGTCCTTTGCAATTTTATTGGCAATTTTGAGGCAGCAAGGTTTGTGTAGGTTTTCCACACACATATGCAATATGTTAGTATGCTCTCAATGGAGCACCGATAAAAAGACACCAGTCTCAGTGAGATGTTATTCTTCCTGAGCGTTCTCAGGAAATACAGTCTCTGCTGGGCCTTTTTCAGCTCAGATCCTCCTCATCATGTAATCACAAAAAACAGAAGTACGGAACCTTCTTAACACAGTCCCCGCTGATAAGCAGTGGAGAAATGTCAATCTTTTTCCTCCTAAAATCTATGATGACCTCCTTGGTCTTAGAGGTGTTGAGGAGCAGATTGTTTTCTCCATATCAGTTCCACCGTTCCACCTCATACCTTTAGGCAGACTATTGTTGTGTCATCTGCAAATTTGACAAGGGTGTTACTATGCTGGACAGGTGTACAGTCGTAAGTGTACAGTGTGTAGAGCAGGGAGCTCAAAACACAACCCTGTGGCGACCCGGTGCTGAGGCTGATGGCCGGTGATATATATGGGCCCACTCGCACCCTCTGGCTGCGACCACACTGAAAGCTCCTAATCCATAGGCAGATGGAATATGGAAGCCCGAGGTCCACTAGTTCGTCCATCAGTTTGTGGGGGAGGATGGTTTTGAATGCAGAGCTGTAATCCACAAAAAGTAGCCGCATGTAGCTTTCCGGGTGCTCCAAACGGGATAGCGCAGCCTGGAGAGCTGTTAATATGGCCTCCTCTGTGGATCTGTTTACCTGTATGTAAACTGGTGTGTGTCAAAATTTGGTGGGAGGAATGAAATAATGTGACTCCGTACCAGCATTTCAAAACACTTCATCACCACAGGGGTGAGAGCAACCGGCCGGTAATCACTAAAACTGTTAATATGTAATTTTTTAGCCAGGTGGACTATAATTGTGGATTTTAGGCAGGGTGGAACAGTGGCCTGGGACAAGGACTGATTGAAAATCCTGGTAAGGACTCCAGCCAACTGGTCAGCACAGTCCTTCAGCACACTTCCAGAGATGCCATCTGGTCCTGCAGACTTCCTGGCGTTTATGGACCGCAGGGTACGCTTCACCTCCCACTCTTCTACTGTTCATGCTTCGTGCGTGCCCGGTGTTAGTATGGGTGCACCTGGTTGATCTTCCTCAAAACGGGCAAATAAGTAGTTCAGTTTCTCTGCCAGTGAAGCATCACCATCAGCAACACCAACATTGGTCTTGGAGTTGGTAAGATGCTGAACTCCCTGCCACACCTGCCTGCCTCACACAGGGTTTTTCAAATTCCCCTTACTTTTGTTATATTATATGAAAAGTATTGGGACTGACTATTACACCAACATGTAACTTTAATGAAACTGCTTTCAGATACATAGAACTTTCGTGTGGAGTTGGTCCCCCTACTATAATGGTTCTGCCCCCCATGCTTAAATGTACGTCTGTCACACCACGTTTCATCTGAAATTACTTTATTTTTTACGCAGCTTGTCAGGCCTAGTAACTCACTGGCTTTAGCTATGTTCTCAGGATTGAAAGGTTGAAAGATCTAATAAGTGTCTTGCTTTTAATGTCTTGTATGTCATGCTTCATCTGATAGTCAAATGTCCAAAATAATGGTCTGGTTCTATAGTGCACTGGTTTAAACCCCGGGCTCTTGAGTGATGAAAAGCTGGGGTTATAGAGACTGAAACAAGACACACATGGGGAGTTTTGATGTGCAAAACAGGGCATCAAACTTTTAAGACACTAGGAACTAATAAACTAGTTGGTTGGACTTTAGCTAGTTTGGTTTAACTGTCTTACAAGTTGTTCCTTCCAGCATTTTTGTTAGGAGATTTGAACCAACATAATCCTGTATTAAATGCAAGGACTTTTCCACCAAGTCTCACACAGGCCAACACACAGTGGTGGTTCTTTGCAGCAATAGAAAAAGCCCATCTTGGGCAAAACATGCTTTTGATCCTGGTTTAAACCAGAGTAAGAGGAACAATATCAACAGTAAGCAACTCTTTTTTTATTCTGGACGAAATTGCTAATGGACTGTTGATTTGAACCATCTGCAATTATCAGGTTTATACATTCTCTGGCTAGTCTGACTAGGACAGACTGAACAGAACAAAGACAATGAGCTCTGGATTACATCAGTGGTGGACGAAGTAAAGTGTGACTTTCATTAGATTTCATTCGGCATCAGCTTGGTTTCAGCTGGTGGATCTTCAATGAGGTTCTGATGACTCCCAATTGTATTGTAAATCTGTTTCTCCGACAGCAACATGTGTTTGAATCAAACGTAAAGTTGATTTGCCACAAAATCTCCTAAGTACACACAGGCTGTTCCAAGGTGTAGAACTAATGTTTAAGCACCATTCTTTGTGGAACATATTTTATTCATTTCAGGGAAGGCTAATATCACTACTTAAGAATGGAACATTTGTATTTTTACCAATTCTTTTTATATTTCACAAACTCATGGAAAGGGATCTTTGCTTCAAGCCACAGAACATTTCTGGCTTCCTCAAAGATCCTTTCAGTCGACCGTTCTTCAGAGTACCACTTTTGTAAACAAGATGCATCAGTAAAGTTTCAAGGTATCTGTGAATAAACTTTTTCTAATAAATGACCTATTTTAAGTGAAGGTTCCTCTAAACCTTGTAAAGGTTCTTCACCCTCATATTTAGTTTATAAGCCTGTTTGTTGAGGAACTAGTGAGTTGCTCCAATAACACAGTCCAGGACTTTTTTTTACCCCTATTAATGAAGTGGGTTCTTTACCAAAAACCCACTTCAACACAGTAAAGGCTTGATAACCAGCTGATTAGTCGGCTCAGGTGTGTTGTAAGCAGTGCCTGAAGCCATGGAACATTTCTGGCTTCCCTAAAAAACCTTTCAGTCAATTGTTCTTTAGAGGGTCACTTACATAAACAATATGTTTCAGTAAAGTTTGAAGAAACTCCATATAACATAAAGGACATGGTAAATTATCACAATGGCCTTTAAAAACCATTAAAAGATTCAGCAGAGCTGCTTAACTAGTTAACTAGCTACTGAGGGGAAATAGGTTTGTTAGAATTGTTTTCGAGTCCTGCTCCCGACCTACCTGCTTCAACTAATCAGCTCCTGAACATGCCCTTACTGTGTTTCTTAGAAAACACTAAAATAAGAAGGGCAGTGTCATCCAGCACCAGCAAACACCACAATCTGGAAGGCAGTAGTGCTCCAGGAATAAGAATATTAAGATATTCCAGTATTTCCCAACCTTGGTCCTCTAGGTCACCGTGGCCTGCGCGTTCAAGTTTTGTGCTTCTATCAGGAACCTCTTAATTACAGAACAGGCTTTGTAAGGAGCTGATTAGTTGGATCAGGTGTGGTGGGACCAGTAAAAACACTTCAATGTGAAAGGCTGAAAGCCACCAGGACAATTTTTTGTAAGCCACTACTACTTTGTTCCAAATACTTGTAACAAAATAAGAACAGAATAATCTGTTTTAATTACAACTTTCACGACAGTTTTAATAATATATGTATTAGTACTGGCCTGGCACGTTAATGTGTCATTGTGTTAACGCGTCATTTGCTTAACATCTACATTTATTTTATTGCACGTTAATGTATAAAATATGTAAACATATATAAAATTCACACTTAGAAAATGCAACATTTTTATGTGTTTATGTATATATTTATATATACACGTGTGTGTGTGTGTGTGTGTGTGTAAAAATCATACCTGCTGATGCACTTGAAAACACACCGAGAGCATGTGTGTTATCCACCCACTTGATTTTCATACCACCTTCACTGTAAGCAAGAAAGAAGTATACAGTCTAGATTTTAAAGATAAATTACAACAGTGTCTGTAAAAATACCTGGTTTGGTGTCAATCTCTCTCAAAGTTAGAAATGTTCAGAGTGGAGGTGAATGGAAACCCTGGATTTGTGTTGGAGATGTCTGGTTCTATTCATCTCCGCCATAAAAAAAATCGGTCTTGGTACGTTTCTCTGTAATGAAATCACTCTGAATGACTTTGTTTATAACTCAATCACTGCATTACGCACAACTTTTAAAAATCAGTGAAAATCCTATTTATGATCCAAAGCTTACTCAAAAAATTCCACCTAAGTGAGGTCACAGGAACATGCCTCTAGGTCTTGCAGGGTTTACCTGAAGTCTGCAAAGGCATCCAGTAAGTCATCTGTTTTGAACATGGCTGGAAAGTCATAGATTTCAATGACGTGGCCAAACTCCTCGTGGTTAATCCACACATTTTCAAAGCTGGAGAAGTCATTCTGGGCATTTTCTATCACCACCTCTCCTTCCTTCAGATGCGCCGTGATCTTTGTAAATTAAAAACAGGGGCAGAATCAGGTTAAGGGAAACAATGACACAGGCTCCAAAAAAAAAGAAACAAACATAATTAAAAACAAAATTCCACCTTTGTCAACACAGTCCTGCAACATGAACAAGATCTCTCAACGGACATTTCTGTGATTCATCAGAAGGCATTTGCCTCCTAGCGGTTCTGAACAATGGTGCTATGGAGGTGCTTTTTAATGCAATAATACAGGATTGGCATAGAGAACAATCCAAATTACACATTGTGTAACTAGTAATTCACTTACCTCCAAGTTATTTATCAACCGTACTTATACTCAGCATTTGTGTATATAGTATATTCTCTTTCTGCTGAGATTTTACTAGATTTATTTAGACTTCATTTTTTATGTAGTTCTTGTCTCTGCGTGTCTGTGCAGTCACAATAGTCGCAACAGAAGCATTCTATATGGACCTCATACACTTTTAGATGCAAGCATCCAAAGCAAAGCAATTCTTTTACTATCCATATTCCATTGTGGTGTAAATAGTTCCTAAAGTTATACTTGTCTATTTTGTAGAACAGTGATTCTACATTATATGAAAAGAAAATAGTATTTTGAATCGATGCTCATTCAATAATTCGGAGCTAAATGCACTTTTCCATAGTTCTACAGGAACACTCAAAATGTTAAAGATAATGTTAAAGATTTGTTAGTGTCATTTAAAACTTGTTAGTATCATACAAAAGTCCCTAACAGACAGTAGAGCTTGTACTTCATTTACTTCCCAGTCATCAGGTTGTCTCCATTGTTGCTTTCTTGTGCGAACAGTAAAAAAAACAGTGGCCTATTAAAAAAAACAGTGGCCATCAATCAGAAAGCTGTGATGCACTCAGCTCGGTTGTGACCCACCTTTGGCCCGCACATGGAACAGCACAGGGCAAGCTCAGGTTTGGGTCACTTTAATTATAACAAACAAACACAGTATGTCACGGTTCCTTGTGCCATTGGAAAAATGCCACACATCTTATAGATTTATAATAAAAAAGATCAGAGACGCTGTGTTGATGTTCTCTACCTCAGAGTAGAAGTCATCCGTCTCATCTTTGTTCCGGCAGGATGAATCGACAGGGGCGGCATTGCTGCGGTCTTCCTCTGCTTGGTCCTCCAGGCTCATGGCCATGAAGTAGGAGACAGTCTGGTCCCACATCGGAGACCAGGGGGTGTTTTCAGACCCTGAAAACAAGTCCGGCTCGTCCGCTGATTTGTCGGCGCTGTAAAATTCTGTCTCCTGATTAGGCGGAGGGGGTTCCATGTTGTCAGAGCTGGACTCTTCAGAGACGCTGAGGCAGTTGCTGGATGAGCTTCTGCTGGGCTGGTCAGAGCCTAAGCTTTCACATGGCTTTTGTCTCAAGGCCCTGGGAACATAGATGGCCTTATCTGGCCTTCTGGTACCTCGGCCACGGACAGATCTGTGCCTGCCTGGTGTGCTGCCAAACCGTCCTTCCATTGCTTGGTCCCGGCTGTCCGGCTGCTCATATAAACTACTGTCCGTGTCACTGCTGTCCTCCTTGGGTGGTAATCTTCAGGAGAAGATCAAAATGATTAATAGTCAAGTTTAAAGTGAATGTTATGACCAAAGATCATATACATCATAAAAATCAATTTTAGTCATCCATCAAATTTCAACGTTTACTAAACACGTCTGCTTCTTTGTTTGCTGTGAGGCAAAAAAGTCCATGAAATCCTTTAATAAGGTTAGTGCAAGCTTTCTACCAGCACTACAACCTTTTCAAAACCTCTTTGTAACCTAGGTGTAACATCTCAGCATTCATGACTTTGTCTTTCACTTGTTCATGTTTCTTTCATCTGAAAAAAAAAACCTTTCTAAAGTGAGATACTGCATCTCCAGAGCTGAGCTGGAAATGGTAAACACACAGTTTTATAATCTCAGTTGGATTCCTGAGCCCCTATGGCTTATTTTGTCTTCAGACTATTCAAAATTCTGCTCACAGTGGGGTGTCGAACCAAGACCTCTTCAGAATTTCTTTATTCAGCATGCAGTGTTTTAACGCTCAACCACTTATGAATGATTACCTGAGGTGGGAGTAGCAGACGACGACCCTGCGGCTCCAGGCCTCCCCAACAGAAAAAGTGCTGAGGTTCGAGTAGTTCTCTGTCGTCTTGTGGATCAGAAAGCGAAGTCGACTTGGAAGGGGCGGGAAGAGCAGCACGCTTCAAAAAATGGATACATGCATTAAAACGTACCACATGGCAAAAATGTTTGTAAACATTTGCTGCTCTGGTGTCTCTGCTGAAATAAGGATCCCATGTTTTTTACATTATATTTGTATTTATTTATTCTTTACCAGAGATCTACTTATGAAACATGGCTTTATGCCCTAAAAACTGTCCTCATTTTAACATGCTCTTCCTCAGCCTACTGAATTAAGTGGTTCTTCCTGGTGTAAGTGTATATATATGAAATATGTTCCGATAGGCTGTTCCATTTAAATAGTATTCCAAAAAACACCTAATAACTTCAGTGTAAATTGTAGCTAAACAGCTATAGGCAGAGTAGGCATATATATGCAAATTAACCCTTTAAATAGAATTATATCGTAGCACTGTGTGCCTCTACTCTTCTGTAAAGGCTAGAACTTGGAACACTGAGGATTTGATTGTATGAGAGAATTAGTGAGGTCAGATACTGATGTAGGAACCTTGCTGTGAAGATTTGATTACATCCAGAAGAGCATTACTTAGGTAAGGTACTGGTGTTGGAAATGTGCTGTGAGGATTTGATCACAAAACTGCATAAGTGAGGTCAGGTGCTGATTTTAACAATCCTAAAACTCCAATGTGACTCCAACTCATCCTAAAAATACTGAATGGAGCTCCTCTCATCAGCAGTTTAACTAAGAAAGCTGTGAGGTTTCCAACCCCCTCTAGCCAAGTTATGTAGAATTCACTCATTAGACGAGCTGTCTGAACACTGGAAACAGAAAATGTATGATGGTCTCAGCACAGACACAAATCTCGTAAGGGATACCATACCTTCTCTGATCATCCCTCTGCTGAAAGGCCTCCAGCTCCTCCAGGACCGTAAGCACAAAAACATTTTCCTGCTTGGGGAGATAGCAGCCATCGTAGCTGGGAACCGCCAGGGTGGCGAGATAAGGAGCTGCAGACATACACACACACACACACACACACACACAAAAAAGTAAAATAAGATCCTATTACACCATATTAACAAACATATTTTCGGTCTGATAAAAAAAATACACTTATATCTAGCTTAGCAATGCACTAACTACTTTATAAGACACTTGTCCTGATAATGATTGTGTATTTCCAGCACCGAATTTCCCTATTCCCCCATCAAAAATATTGAGAACCACTCCAATAAAACAATGAATGTCCCTGTCCCCCAATCAAGAGGCCACTCCTACAAAGCACTGACTGTCCCAGTTACACCTTTAGTACCAGGACAATTGTTTTAGGGTGCCTTTTTTAATGGGACAGTCAATGATAGCACAGCTCATTTACATAGAAGCAAGGGAACAAGAACATACAATTTACTGATAAAGAAAAGCTCTTGAAGGAAGTTCAGGCCACCTTTATTTTTAAGAAGAGTACGTTCCGCCTTAAATGGTCGTCTGTTCCAGTATATTTTTAAGGTGGAACCGAATAACTCCAACCTTGCATTCGTTTAGCCTGTGTTGCTAAACGCCCAGAGAATTTAAAGAAGAGGCGTGACGCTGATTTTAACGGCGAAGACCACACGAACAGCAACAGACGAGCAGTGCGAAACAAGGGAAAATCCTGTCAATATATGAGTAGAATCAAAAACATACTGCAGCTAGCACAGCTAACCTAGCCTAAATGGCTAATTCGGATTTGGAACAAAACACCCGCGATTTAATCTCTTTCTGTACCAGCATCTTTTTCCTACCATAACCAGAGAGTAAACCAGAAACACGGAGCTCTTCTAACCAGAATACAAATACAAAGGAAAATGATTAAAACAGCTAAATTTCTATTTTAATTAAAGAACTTTTTAATACAAACGCTAAAGGAGGCAGCGGTGATTATAGCGGAACCAAGAGAACAGAGGCGGAACTGCAACACCATTCACAAAACGAGAAAATCCATAATTTTATTGTTATCATTTTCAGAAAAACGTTATTGCTCCAGGAAGAAACTGCTTAATACGGATAATTAACATATAATTACAATGAAGTAAAATAGTCATATACACTGGGCATTTATCAGGTGCAGATGATTTCAGGTGATCAGGCGGTGATTAGTATACTTGTGGTGCTAAATGCTGAGTGGTTGGAACACCTTTTTCCCAGGTTCCTTGCACGTTGCAGTCAAACATTTCTCATTTATTTATTTTAATCTACTCAGCACACCAAAGACAAGACAGTCTGACAGGCAGAATATAGTACTTTTGAATCGAAGCGAAAAAGATTTAATGGGCCTCTAACTTTGGCACAGTACTACAAATGCCCAGGTATTTATTTCCTCTATGTGCCAGTGATCTTCACAATGTGTGCCTCTTCTGACATGAAATTAAATGTATTTTTCCTCTAGATATTTGCTAAGGATATTTCTATTTAATCACACATTTCCATCCACCCCTTCCCTTCAAACATGCTTCACTTTCCTAATTAAATAAGCACACAACAAAATGAAGGAAAATGTATTTATTGATACATATTTTTTTAAATAAATGTCCAGAGATTTTCAAGAAAAGACAGATACAGTTTATTATGATACAACATAAAAGGTACAAACGACACTGTTTGAATCTAATAAGAAGCAACACTGGATGGCACCGTTGCTTTAACAGTTTTTTATGGCCAGTACTGATGCACAGGAGGAGCAAAGTATTAATCATTAAATCATTCTTAAGCACACTTGACTTTGCACATTCTGACCTGATCTAGGTACAGACTTCAAAGGAGTCTGGTAATAGTTTCAGGGGTCCAGGACCAGGTTCAGTCCACCCTGGAGAGGTTCAGATCTTGTCCTGGAGGACCAACATCTGGCACAATGATGCTTTTACCTTCTCAAACACACCTGGACCAACTAAATCACCAGGCTTATTCAGCGTTTTTGAAGAGGAACCACCAAACTGTGCTGAAGGTGGGAGATCCCTGCAATAGTGTTCTATAGGAGCAGAAGGGTATGGAATGATCATCACTGATCAGGCCTGATGGTATTAAAATGCACATTATATCAAAATCGCTTACACAACATCGTCAAATCCACATATTCAACTAAAGATCATTCGAACGTTGATCCTCTGCAGCGATTTTCACTACGTGCACACTGAACGCTGCGGCCAAACACTGTACATTTTACCTGGTACTCGATTAAAGACAAGTATATACAGACAAGCAAGAGTTTAAAGGATTCAAGAGGAGAAATATAAAACACATGGCACAATTTAACAGCTTTTAAAATGATTTCGATTAGGTAAGACGCAACACGTACAAAATCAGACAGCTTATAAACGAGCGAGAGCTTCAGAAGAGCCTTCTTCTGAGAGGGAAAAATAGAACAAATGGAGGAAGAGTCGGTAAAGGAAGAAGTGGCCTCCACGTTCAGCGCAACGTGATAAAGGGACCTGGTTCTTAATCCAGCAGGTCAGTGATTAATGTGTCCAACACATTGTCCTGCAGAGAAACAAACCTGAATTATGCACCATTCATTTACTCCCTGGCCACTTTATCAAAAAATAAATAAATAAAAAAGCTATTCCTCCTGGCCCATCTGTTGATGCCCAGTGTGTGTTAGCTCCTCTAGACATTCATTGAAAGAGAATCTAAATTCTACGACACACACAAAGCTCACTACTAAGTCAATTACTATCTGGACAGTCCAGGTCAAATTAATAAGTGGCGAAGCACATGGTGGATGTTTCTAAATAAAGTGGCCAATCAGTGGAAGTGCAAAGTGGTGTTTCTAATGAAATAGCCAGTGAATGGAAGCACAAAGTGGTGTATCTAATAAAGAGGCCACTGAGTGAAAACACAAGGTGGTGTTTCTAATAAAGTGACCAGTCCATATAATGAAAGCATCAAAGATGTGTTACGGCAGTACTTCAATCTATGGGTGAGTTTTCACCTTTGGTGTATTTTATCTTGATCCAATGCTTCTGTCCTCAAAAATGGTTATCTCCACCTTAAGAAGACCAGGTTAAGGAAAACACTATTAAGAGATTATTGGCTCCTTTATTAATAGCCAGAATCATAAATGAAATAGAATCTATTTCCATGAGAACATGCTAACTGTAACTGAGTTTCACTCTTATTTTTGGCTCTGCTTTCATCTTTGTTCATCTGATTGAAATGTTGATTTGCATTGTTTTGAATTAGTCTTCTAGTTAGAAGGATACAACTCTAAGGCCTCTCTCGATGGGGTCGGTGAGGAGGAGACCTAGAGGTGCGTAAACCTTCTCGTTCTGCTCCTGGACATATTTGCCGATCTTCTTCAGCACCTAAAACATTTGGAAAGGAAACGAAAGACTGGCTGGTTAAACTCAATCACAGTCCAGGAAAATGTTGCCACACATGCGTTCCTACATTTGTTCTGTAGAAATCATCTGCAGCCACAAAAATTCCAGAGTATCTCCAACTGAGATCAGAAGTTCAGGGAAGTAATTACTGAACATGCATCTCATTACAGGAAACTCCACCTTATGGAACTTTTACTCAGTAATTTTCAGACACTCTGGAGGTTCAAAGAGGCCAACAAACATCAGCCTCAGTTAAAGTCATACTGTATAAAGCTGGTATTGATCAATTATTATACAGAAGAATGCCAAAGACCTGAGCCCCTCTCATTTCTTAATATTTTGCTTCAAAATATCCAGACTTCCTTATATTTTCAATGTGGTGATGATCATTTCTCCGTGTTTCCTGAAGGACTTTCAAAACTCTTATTTCCAGACCAGTCCCTGTTTTTTTTTGTTAAGACAAACAGTGACCAATGTATAAATCATATAAGTTGAATAAAGACCATCTAACTTAAAGCCTGAACCAGTGAAGAAACAGGTGCAGATGATTTCAGATGATTAGACAGTGATCAGTATACTGGTGGTGCTAAATGGTTGGAACTCCTTTATCTAGACTTCTTGTGTCTTTAGGCAATTTGCCCTGTCACAGTAAAACATTTGTTCCAATTTCTTTCATTTAATTAACGCAGTATGCCAACAGTAAGACAGTCTGACATACAGAAAATAGTATTTTTGAACCAACAAGGTAATTCAAAGCAAAATATGAAGAAATGAACGGTGGCTTAAGACTTCTACGCATTACTGTATATCACAACATCTCATGGCCACTCTGTTTATTTTGTGAAATCCGTGAATGCCTCTCTTCTATCCCTCACTTTTTTTTGCGTTTTTCTGTCTGCCTTTTTTCTCCAACTCCGTTTTCTCTCTCACTGTCACTTAGTTCTCTGTATTCTCTCTTTTTCTAATTTCTCTCTTGCACTCCGTTCTGTTTTCTTTTTCTCTTTCACTTGATTTTGTTTTCTCTCTTTCCAATATTTATCTTGCTGGAATCAATCACTTTGTTCTTTATCTCCTTTTTACTGTCGTATGTTCTCTCACTTTTACTCTACTCACTCTCTGTTATGTTAGTGTAGGTTCTTGACCCATGTTAAGATGTTATATTGGAGCAGCATTTCCATCAGTTTTAAGTAGAACCATTGTGATCAGACACGCCTCATTGATGAAAGTTGTTGCACAACACAGTTCTGGAATAAACAAGTCAGCAAATCACATCTGTTACCACAGATGTTTGTTTCCATTAAAAAAAAGAAATAAAACAAGAGGCGCCAAGTACTAATGATAATGTTACTGCAGAAAAATAGAACGGCACACTGTTTCTTGGTTCCAGCTGGGAACCAGCTTTCTGGTTCTGAACGACTTTTTGTTGGCAGAAAGGCTCTGAACTGTTTGAATCTGGCTGTCTGAGTTTCATGTTGGTGCTCAGAGGGCTGTTTACTCTTGTGCAATTATATACATATGGTGCAATATTATTAATCCTCGAAGCTTTACATCCCATACACAGTTTACTAATAAAAAGCTGCGTGGTGTGCTTACTGTACTGTCTTGGATTTACATCCACTTCACACTTCTGTTACATTACCATATTGCCAATTTATTGCATTGTTTGTCATTCTTGTACTTTTTTCAATGTTGCAATAATAATCAAACTTTTGGTGCGACACTAGTTACTCTGGAAGGTTTATATCTTGTTCACACTATACTAATACACTACATTACTGCTACACTGCTGTGGTGTCTAGTAGCCTAGTGGGTGTTAGGCTAGTGGACCTAGTGGGTTGGATGCTTGTCTTTAAACCGGACAACCACAGTTCACGTTCCAACCCCCACTTTTTTACCATTGTGTCCTTGACCAAGACTCTTAAGCCTCAGCTGCTCCAGGGGGACTGTCCCTGTCACTAACGATTGTAATTGGCTCTGGATAAGGGGGTCGGCCACATGCCATAATAAATAAAACCAGAACTGTGTTGTTACTGCTGTACCTTGCACTCTGCGGTTCACGATGAAACCTCTCCTCACGCTACTTGTGTGTTCACAGCTGCTGAAGACCAAGCAACTTTACAACATATAAAAATAATTTTCAGGTAGTTTATAAACAGCTAAGAGCTCACTTTTTCATAATGGGTCTCCATGCAGAGGAAGATAGTGTACGCGGTGAGACATGCCAGGCAGCCCTCCAGGTACGACTTGCCCCCTAGCTTCTCTGCTTCTGCGTACAGATTATTCAGAGTCTGTATTGTCTCCTCAAACTGTTGCTTCTCAATCTGTAGAGAAAAAAAAATCTTTACATATTCTGCAAGAACATTAATTCAAACATTTTTAAACATCTGTAAAGCAAGTGAATACATTTATTTGTAAACACACTGTTAGATGTGTTTATGTTCTGCTTGATTGACTCATACACTGGTCACTGAATGTCTTAAACAAAAAGCTATCCTCTGACACCGGTCAGTTTCAGGGACTGGTCTGAAAAAGTCTTTGAATGTTCATTAGTGAGCCATGAGACCACATTGAAAATGAAATAAAGTACTGTACATACATAATTTGCGTGAATTTATTCATACACCTCTGTACTGAAGTACAAATCTGGGTCAAGACATAAGTCACTCTTCTGATATAAAGTACAGATGATCTCACCCTGGCCTCCAACTCAGTTGGAAACTTGGTCTGGAACTTGCAGATGGTTCCAGAAGTGTAGTCCCGCTGAACGAACACCTTGGATGCGATGGCTGCTTGCTGCCGCAGGTCCTGCAGGCTGTGCGTCTGTTTAAGAGTATCAGATCAAACACAACCAACATCATAATCTAGTAGGTTTGTCATTTTATCCATATGAATTTCGGTCATTGCGTACTGTCAACAGGGCCAACAGACTGAGATCACGAGGGAATATTTTACTCTGAATTAGAGCTGCACACAATATCTGTTAATCGCTGCTGCAATATGTGAATTGGTGCCCGAATGGGCAGGGCTTAACTGTGGTAGCTAGAATAAGGAGATTCTTTTAAATGTATTGATTTCACAAAAACTATGCTTAGGAAATGGGCTGTTCTTTGTAGCTCATTCTCCATATATGGAGTAAATATATGGGGAGTAAATGTACTCTGTGCTCTTTAATATTTTGAAAGGCACCACAGTCACAATATTCTGTTCATATCTTACAGCTCTAATATTGACAGGATTTATTGATTGTCCAACTGAATAACAGACCTAATGCGTTTAGACAGAAGCATTAAGTTTTAGGTTTAATAATCAATAAAAGGCCATTCTGATTAACCCAGTTTAGCCAACAATGATAATGATTGGTAGACATTATACTGTGCAGCCCTGCCCAGCAGTACTTAATATTTTCATTTACGGCATTTAGCAGACGCCTATTCAAAGCGACTTCCATTCCTAACTACAGGGGACAGTCTCCCTGGAGCAACTGGGTGTAAAGGGTCTTGCTCAGGGACCCAGTGGTGGTGCTGGAGGTAGGATTCGAATCCAAGACCTCATGATCCAAGGGCAAGTATCCTACCCAAACCCTGAGCTACCTCCACCCACACATTATATTTAGGCTTAGAAGAGAATAGAGTCTTTAAAAGGCAAGGATAGAGAAGTGAGAAACTTTAACCCGCACTAATATTGAAATCAAGACGAAAAAGAACAATAAAAATATCCAAATACTGACTTTTACCAGATCAATGCAGTTTAATGTGTATACTATTTAAAATGAAGATTAAAAGTAAAGTGACGCTTAATATTCATGCATGAACACACCACACCACACATCGTGAAAAGTGTAAAATTTTTCTCTACATTTAACCCATTCATCAAGAGAAGCAGGAGGCAGCCAGTGATGCACTGCAGTGTGTGAGGATGGTACTTTGATCAAGGGCACATTAGTGGTATCGCTAGAAGTCCTGGGATTTGAACCCACAACCATCTGATTGCAGGGGCAACTGCCTAAAATTTCCACCATCTGTCCCAAAAGCAATATGCCAGCAGAAGGTTTGATGTGCTTATATTTTTTGAAAATAAATGAAATAAAGCACTGATGTGGTGCTATGGCCCATTAATATTATGATAAGTCATAATATGGATCAGTAAAATCAAAATACTGGTATTTTGTCCATATTGTGCAGACCTAATTCCCACCACAAAACATAACCGTTAATATAAAAAGAAATTAAAACAAAATATGTGAATTTCACAGAATCATTCAAATATAACCAAATAAAAATGAAAGGAAGTGCTCTAACCACTTATGTGTAACAAATATACAGGCTTTAGAAAACGAGGTCAGAGGAGTAAGACATTTGTCAGCTCTAATACTGAGTTTCAGAGATAAACAAAAACCAAAGTAAACAAAAACCATTAACACCATCTACTGACTTAACATGTCTGTGCCACGCAATGTGATTATAAATGTCATCAAGTGAACGTTTAATCGCGCTGATAATCCTTGTAGGATATTTTAAAAAATAAAATCATAAACAGATAGCTGTTATGCTAACGCGGCTAGCCTGCAAGCTAACGACAGAGGGGTCGTTTTTTAACTAATTTAACGCCAAAACCTTAAAGAACTCGCACACGGTCCGCATGTTTAGGTTGTTTGAAGCCCTCGTGGTTGATGGATGTCACTGATAAAATGTGAAAAACAGAAATTAGATGAAATATTAATAATTTTCACAAACCTCCGCCATGGCCTCTGCTCCGGTTCCGCCCCGATCCTCTGTCCCGCCTGGAAAGGACTCCGGCAGAAATCAAAGTGTTCTTTTCGCCTGTCCTGCGCTAGTTCCGCCACAGATCTGCAGGCCGCCCCCCGTTTTGCGCCCGTGCACCATAAAAAAAGGTATTTTCCCAAATTGGATCCACAAATTTGGAAACGGCGCTGTCCAAAAATGTTTGGCATTCTGAAACATTGCGATTGGTCTTCACTGGAAGTAAGGTGCCACCTAAACTAACTTTAGAGGTGTGACCCTATACGTTTGTCCATGCAGCATATATTGCAATAACCAGACATGCTCCCAATGTTCCAAAATAACAACCAAATATAAAAAATATACACAAATAGTTAAAAGGTTCTGCACACCACAGGTTAATACAATTGATCTGTTTGGTGAACATACTGTAAAATTATTGGTTAGCAATTATGGTGTGTAATTTAAGTAAATATTAAGTAACATGAAACTGTCAAAACACAGTGTGTAATTAGTCTGACTGTGGTATTTGGCTTGTCAGACCACACAATGTCACACCCACTTCTGCTTATGGGATTGCATGGCTGCAGAGTACCCATGCTGATCCCTCTCCACCACTGAAAGCCTAGTGGACATCAGAGATGGAACATGGATTTATGGAAGAATGTTTTCTTAATTCTGTGGATGGTCAGGTGTGAGTGTGTGTTTGTGTGTGTCTTACCTGGGGAAGGAAAGGACCAGGTTATACTACGGGAAGAAGGTAAGGAAGTGGAGGCTGCGTGATGCTCTGGGCGATGTTCTGCTGGATCCAGCTGTGGGTCCTGTATTCATGTGTTTCTTTGACACCTAAACACTGCAGACCAAGTTCAGCCATAATGGAGATGTTGATCCTACTGGCAGTTCCACTGCAAATGCAGAGAGT
>JBBMFX010057352.1:0-10976 GCA_037832545.1 Rhabdalestes septentrionalis
TACATCTGCTTTACTCTCTCCTTCTCCCTCCATCTCTCTCTCTCTCTCTCTCTCTCACACACACAGGCCCAAAGAGGGGGAACAGAAAATATGGGTACACAGGACCTCTGAGTCCTATGAGAAGGGGGGGTTGGGGGGGGGGGGGGTAGATGTGAATGGTTTCTTATTTATGTTCATCTCAAAAAATGAGCCAAGGCCAATGAATCTCAGTTTGAAAAAAATATATATTATTTGCCTAATTTTTCTTAAGCTAAAAACTGAAAACGGGTCCCACAAACCCGAATAGCTTATAAGGGTTAACATGATGTGGGCCACGTGCCATCTTCCTTGAACCGGGTTAAAAGATCGTGACAAATGTAGATGCAGTCGTGCCGTTACACAAGGGCACATCAGTGGTTGTCATGGTAATATTGTATCGTATCCGCATTGATCTGGCACAGGTTTCCGACTCTAAAAATAAACAGCACCTCCTTCAACAAGACTAAAGCCTCTGCAGATATCCCATCCTGCCCAGGCAAGCCAAGAAAATGCTCTGATGCTCAACAGAATGGGATGATCGTGGGAGGGGCGTGGCCACAGACAAGATTGATTCCCTTGATGCAGCGCACACGGAAAGAGAACACCTTGGCCTGCAGAAGGACTGGAAATGAAGTCATCACTGGCAGCCTCTCTGGTAGGCTGGCTGTTTCCAGTATTGCGACTTTCCTCTGCATGATCCCACGACTGATTGCTGACCACCATGCCCCAGAGGATCCATCCATGCAACCCCTGATGGTTACTGATGAGATCAGCGGAGGCAGGGACTGTTTTCTCTCTAACATGAACTAGGAGCTGCTGCAATAATGAACCATCAACACACGACCAGTAAAGGTGACACGCACTCTTTGGAGGGGGTCAGGGCTACAGGTCAGCCCTCTCCATCCAGGAAGCCTAAATCTGTGAGTTGGAATAGTACATTGCTTGCAATTTTGTTGTCATCACTGATAAAATGTTAAGAATGTAGAATTTGACAGTTATGACCTGCAATAGGGTTGATTTTTTCCCGTCATTAGCTTTGCACCAGTGAAAACTTTTGCATGCTGAACAGTTTTGTTGTTGGGGGTTTAAACAGAATTGCACCCCAGCTTCATTTTTTATTTGCTCTATTTGTTACTCTACTGAGATGAACTGTAACTCTTATCTGTAGTTCGCACTGAGCTCTGGCTCTACATGGTCACCAGGCACTTGTTTGACAGACAATGCCCAACAAAATTAGCGCCACTTAACGCAGAACCTACAGCAGAAGGTGATGAGGAGCAGGAGGGAGCCCTGCTGAGCCCAGATCTGCAGCAGCAGTATGGACTAACCATTGCCTGGAAACAACCCGCATAACACTGAAGAGCTCCGTCCATGTAGCTCAAATTGTTGCGTCATACGTTTGGTTTTTATTTTAAGACAAAACCGTCGTTTACGCAACGTAATAGATCCAGTAGGTCGGTGGGTCCGTGCACTGCTTCAGATAAACAGCACAGATGACAGAGCATGCGCCGAAGCATCGAGATGGTCGGAGGCGTTCTCTTCGTAAGTTTCTACTGCATAGGAAAGCTGAACCGAGGCTTGAAGCTTGTCCTCCTTATTCTATAAGATCCATTAATCTAGATTATCTTGAATCATTTCCGTTTTGTTCATTAAACTACATCATGACACTTTTCAATCAGAAATGTGGTACTGAGTCAAAGCGTGAGCTCAGAGTACAAACAATCCTGCTCCCATTATGGCTGCTACAGTAGATGTGCTGTAACCTTAAACTGATATGAATCATTTATAACCCACCATGCTACTAACCTGCTTTGCACCGTTCACAGTTTGGTTACAATACATAAAGTCCTCTTCTGACAGTTTAGATATAATGCATATAGCCCACATCTAATTGTTTAGTTATAGTACACAAAGCCCTCTTCTTACTATTAAGAACTATACTACTTAAGTACATATAGCCCTCTATATAACCATTAGCTCACTTTTTGATGCAATTTTCCCATGCATTCTTTTGTTTCCCACTAAAATCAATGAATTTTTTTAGTTGAATTATCGTATTCAGTATTTCTTCTTGGACATTTAGAGACACTATATTAAATGAGCATATGCTCCTCACACTATCCCAGCCACATTTTAGTGCATGTGTTAGTTGGTAGACTGAAATTTGACTGAAGCATTATTCTGGAACTTTGTGTGTTATATTATTTTCTCAGCCCAAACCTCAGAATGCCATCACCATCGCTGTGTCATCGCGGGCCCTGTTCAACATGGATTTTGAGCAGCAAATCTTTGAGCAGAAGGGAATGGAAGAATATTTGAAGTACCAGGTTGAGCATGAG
Source organism: Rhabdalestes septentrionalis (assembly GCA_037832545.1). NCBI lineage: Eukaryota > Metazoa > Chordata > Actinopteri > Characiformes > Alestidae > Rhabdalestes > Rhabdalestes septentrionalis. Next base: position 2,358 of record JBBMFX010057352.1, read on the forward strand.
ACAGAACCGTTTGCACCCGGGGCTGCATTCCCTTTCATTAAGGTCCAGAACAAACAGAAACACAGCTATGGTCACTCACATATAATTGGTTTTACTTTAATACAGACATGGACAAAATTGTTGGTACCCCTGAAATATTTCTAGAAAATCAAATATTTCTCACAGAAAAGTATTGCTTTAAGACAAGTTTTGACATCCACATGTTTGTTCCCTTTGTGTGTATTGGAACAAAACAAAAACAGGAATGAAAAAAGCAAATTTGACATATCACACAAAACTCCAAAAATGGGCTGGACAAAATTATTGGCACCCTTAACTTAATATTTGGTTGCACCCTTTGAAAATAAAAACTGAAATCAGTCTCTCCGTATAACCATCAATAGGCTTCTTACACCTCTCACCTGAAATTTTGGACCACTCTTCCTTTGCTAACTGCTTCAGGTCTCTCATATTGGAAGGGCGCCTTTTCCTGACAGCAATTTTAAGATCTCTCCACAGGTGTTCAATGGGATTTACGTCTGTTCTCATTGCTGGCCACTTCAGAACTCTCCAGCACTTTGTTCCATTTCTCGAGCTTTTGAAGTATGTTGGAGTCGTTGTCCTGCTGGAAGACCCAAGATCTCGCATGCAAACCCAGCTCTCTGACACTGGGCCCTAGAGTGTGACCCAAAATCCTTTGGGAATCCTCAGATTTCATGATGCCTTGCACACAGTCAAGGCACCGAATGCCAGTGGCAGCAAAACAAATCCAAAACATCATCGATCCTCCAACAGGTTTGACTGTAGGTACTGTGTTCTTGTCTTTGTAGGCCTCATGTCTGATTTGTTTTACCAAAAAAGCTCTATCTGGGTCTCATCTGTCCACAAGACATTTCCCTAGAAGGATTTTTCCTTACTCAAGTAAATTTTGCCAAACTGTAGTCTTGCTTGTTCATATCTTTGTGTCAGCAGTGGGGTCCGCCTGGATCTCCTCCCATAGCGTTTTTTGATTTAAATGTGGACGGATAGTTCACGCTGACAATGCTGCTCCCTGAGCCTGCAGGACAGACTGAATTTCTTTGGAACTTGTTTGCGGCCGCTTGTCAACCAACCGGACTATCCTGCTTTGCTACCTTTCATTAATTTGTCTCTTCTGTCCACACTCAGGGAGATTAGCTGCAGTGTTATGGGTTGCAAACATCTTGATAATGTTGCGCACTGTGGACAAAGGCACACCTAGATCTCTGGAGATGGACTTGTAACCTTGAGATTGTTGATATTTTGTACACAATTTTGGTTCTCAGGTCCTCACACAGTTCTCTTTTCCTCCTTCTGTAGTCCATCCTTAGTGTGACACATATAGACACACAATGCAAAGACTAAGTGAACTTCTTTGTATCTGCTTTCAGGTGTGATTTGTATATCGCCCACACCTGTTACTTGCCCCAGGTGAGTTTAAAGGAGCATCACATGCTTGAAACTTATTTATCCACAATTTTGAAAGGGTGCCAATAATTTTGTCCAGCAATTTTTGGACTTTTGAATGACATATGTCAATTTTTTCCCCTCCTGTTTTTGTTTTGTTCCAATTCATACAAAAGAATAAACATGTGTATAGCAAATCATGTGCTAATTCAATACTATTCTGTGAGAAATATTAGATTTTCTGGAAACATTTCAGGGGTACCAACAATTTTGTCCATGTCTGTATAACTGTAAAAACACTAAGATGCTTTTTCAGACTGAGAGTCTAAAATGATTTGCTCTTGCTAAAATCAAAGAATTGCAGTGCTACTATCTTTTGAAAAGATAGCAAAGGACTCTTTAGGGCAAGGCCGTTTTAAGGACCACTTTGGTTCTTTAAGAAGCTTTTCAATTGACAATTCTTTCTAGAACTTTTTTGTAATAAGATGTACAGGAGTGCATTATATAATGCAGTGGTACTGTTATACCAATTAGGATGCCCATATATTGAAAAAAGCCCTTGATTTTAATGTAGCATGTAATGTTAAAATGGACCATTCATTCCACAATCTGTTGGAGTATTGCTGCACCGAGTGATAAACAACTAAAAGCATAATGTTTTTAATACAGCAAGAAACCAGTCAGCCAATTAGAACACAGATCATTTACATAAATTAGTCTTGTTTTTACATAAAAACAGTCTTTTTGTATTGTAAGAGTTTTTAAATAGGGTATGTAAAATCATACAAATGCCATAAGAAGACCTCCAAGCAAAAATAAGGAGAAAGAGGCACGAAAAGTGTGTTTATGTTTGTGGATCACCTCCAGGCTCTGGAAGCGGTCAATGAGCAGCTGAGAAATCTCTACCCAGAGAGTGAAGAACTCTTCGATGTGGTTCTGATGACCAACAATCATGCTCATGCCGGAATTAGGATCATCAACTCAATCAACCATCACAGTAAGTGGAGAGCTCAAAACGAGCACTCGCTAACATCTCTGTATTGCCCATTTTTTAACCAGACTCGACAGTAGCTATATCCTTTTTCACCTTTTAAATGAACTGGCACAGTCAGTAGTGAAATTGGTGGAAAACGAGGTTCTTTCTTTAATAAAGTAACTTTAACTCTGCTCCCTCAGTTACCACATCATCTCTGCCATCTGTCTATACTTTAAATTTTTGCATCATGTTTACTCATACCCGTTCAAAAACAGCTATGGTCTAATTTGGGAGGGGTGATGATTTTAAAGCATAAAAACCAAAAATGTCCTTGTGCATTATTTTGTGTTGTCTACAGCAGCACTGTACATGTAAATAGTGTGATATTTCTTCATGGGCCGCAAAAATGAACATTCAACAAAATGCAAGTTACAATAGAGACGTTACAATTAATAAACAATACAGCAATGTAACAGTGTAGCATGACTGCGATGTACACCTGAATGACTAATATTCCACCCTAAATATGATTTTATAAGAGGCAGTTGCATGGAACTTCATTAAATGTAAATTACAAGCTTATCAGTAAATAGAATAGTGGCAGTAAATAGAAAGTCAAGTGCAGGAGCTATTTAAAGTCTAGAGAGTGATGTGAGAGATAGTATTTCTACACCGACAAGACCACTTAATTAGGTTAAGTAGGTTACATTTACAGACCAGGGTCTTTCTGTTTCTCTGTGCCCTTTACTCAGTTCATCAATTGCCAGTGAGCAAGTACTATTTGGATAGTAGGTCATTCTTAGCACATCGGTGGCAGCACCCTGGTAGTGACATTGTGTGTGTGTGTGTGTGTGTGTGTGTGTGTGTGTGTGTGTGTGTGTGTGTGTGTGTGTGTGTGGAGAATAGACAATCAAGCAAAAATATCCAGTCACCAGTGTCCTGTGGCCAGAAACTGACCATTGATGATGGATTAGAGGTTGAACTAAAATCGATACTTAACATCGGCAAATTGGACCCATATGTCTGTAATGGAATAAACACAGTATTTAAATATTCCAATAGCACATGCTAACATTCTACTGCCCTATCAGTGTAACTGCTGTGCAGAAAATGATACGCTGTCCAAGTAAATCCAGTACATTCTTTCATTGTAAATGTCAAATTACACTTATATGATAACTGGAGCTGATAGAAAGCTCAGTAAGTGTCACTGTATGTTTCCTGTATTCTACAACTGTGTAATTAGATGGGAATGCACCAGTCATGAATTTGTCTGATCCTGATTTCTTAATTTTTAATTTGATGACTATATGTCTTAATACACTTTTTTTTTTTTTGAGTTCAAACCAAGTGGGGTAAATTAACACGAGATACGTAATATTTTTTGTTCTTCAACTGAAATAATAAATTAGAATTGCACCGCCTTTTTCAAGACGTAAAGCACTCCATTGAAATTAAGAAGTAACAGGATATTTAGCATGAAATATCAGCACGTTTTTATTCAGATTGGCACATTTTGATTCAAGTGATTACATTTCTTTCTCTCTTAGAGCTGTTTGTGGAGCGCTTCTGCATGACTGGAGGTAACAGTCCGATTGGGTATCTAAAGGCCTACCACACTAACCTGTACCTGTCTGCTGACTCTCTGAAAGTGAGAGAGGCCATAGACCAAGGTGAGAATGGAAATTGTTTTAAATGAAGAAGTGGGCTGAAGGTTTTTGTTTCTGTTCATTTTCTGTAAATGCCACTGAATGTCATAACAGATACTTCTGCTGTTGTGCTCACTAAGGCATTGCAGCAGCCATCGTATTCTCACCGGAGAAAGTGACACAGGTGTCTGAGACCCAACTGCGAGTGGCCTTTGATGGAGATGCAGTGCTTTTTTCGGACGAGTCTGAACAAATCTATAAAACCCACGGCCTTGACAAATTCTTTGAACATGAACAGGCCCATGAAAACAAGCCCCTTGATCATGTAAGTCAAGTGGTGAACAGATTTGCACCATTTTAATGGCAAATGGTACAAATCTGAACCAAATCTGAAACAAATCTGAAGTGAAGTATCATTAGTCAAGTGGGTGTATGGTCATTTTAGCCATATACTCAGTGTACAGCGAATTGAAACAACGTTCCTCCAGGACCATGGAACACAAATAGCAGAAAACAGAAACACCACAAGTGAAGTACAGTATTATGGAGATGCTAAGTATTATATTGTAACCTGATATACTGTAGGGTACTCTTTGAGTTTCATTTTTTGTAGTTGCCCTACCTTGATCTTCTTACTGTTCCTTGCAATAGGGACCATTAAAAGGATTCTTGGAAGCTTTGGGAAAACTACAGAGGAAATTCTACGCCAAAGGCCAGCGTATGGACTGTCCCATCCGTACCTATCTGGTGACGGCTCGGAGTGCAGCCAGTTCGGGTTCACGGGCACTGAAGACCCTCCGTGCTTGGGGTTTGGAGACAGATGAGGCCCTCTTCCTAGCTGGAGCCCCTAAGGGCCCCATGCTGGCAAAAATCAAGCCCCATATCTTTTTCGATGATCAGATGTTCCATATAGAAGGGGCTGCAGAGCTGGGCACGGTGGCAGCTCATGTTCCATACGGCATTGCTCAGAAACTGCCACCAAAGAAACCAAAGGATGTGAAAGAAACTGCTTGACCCTCCAAATGACCTCAATAGATAGTAAAATAAACAGTATAGCTGCAAGGAGACAGTAACCCATTATGTATTGTATCAGGACAGAATTTGACCCCTTGTTATCAGTCTAGCCCAGGATTGACAAATCACAGCCATAAGTACTGTTTGCTGTTTGGGCTGTTTTTAGCTGTGCTGTACCTATACTTTGCAAATATTGCAGAGATAAAATCTGTGGAGAGAATGGTAAACATTATGATGAGCACTCCATATGTGTGTATTCCCTCATTTACTTACTGTGTTGAGACTAGTCCACCGAATAAGGGCTTGTAATGGCAGTTTACTCTTTTCAGTTATCACATAATTATGCACGCACAGATTGTGTCTCTTACTTCATATATTAGGCAAATGACACGATGGGAATAAAATTGGTGGCCTAAGCTGGCAACATTTGTTAAGGAGTCTTAGAGTGTGTGCATTTGTTTTACGTTTATGTAAACACTACAGTGTTGTTTTGAACGGCTGTGAAAAGTATGAGTCTGTTTTGTAATAACTATAACGGCTTGCATGTTCTCCTTTTAAAGATGTGTCAGCATTCCCTGTGTTGATGTGATGTATAACTGAATTAATGTAATGCCATATTCAGATTATTATTCAAGGTTCATTTTTAAAAAGGCTAACAATGACATTTCTAACACTTTAGAATGTTTAAGAATCACTTAGATTGCAACAACAATCCAGGGGTTGTGCTTTTGCTGGAAAGGCAATCCATTTATCAGTGATATTGTATTTATTTATTTATTTATTTGTATGTTTGTTTGACAGAAATATAAATATATTTGAAGTCAGTAAACCAATGCTGTGTTGTTAATTTTTAAATATATATGTGGGATTAACAGTGTTTAAACATTATACTGGTTGGTTTTGTTCTTCACTTATGCTGACCTGGAAATTGTTGCATGCAGTTTGCAGCATCTTCATTTCATCATCAGACCTTAAGAAATGATGTTGATAGTCTGGACAATGAGCATTATGAGACAATGAGAATAACAAAAGTATTGGGACGCCTGACAATTGCACCAACAGGAACTTTAATAACATTGAATTCAATTACATAGACTTGAAGTTAGTCCAAATAAAACAGACTCCATTCTTCTTGGAATGTGTGCATATTAATTCTGCAAGGCAATTATATCCGGCAACGATGTAGGCCTGGCTCGCAATCTCCGTGTTGGAGGTGTTTGATGGGGTTGAGGTCAGGGCTCTGTGTGGTCCAGTCAATTTCCTCCACACCAGAATCATCCAACCATGTTTTTAAATAATGGAATAGAAAAAGACCTTCCCCAAACTGAGTCCACAAAAATGGCGTAGTCGACTAAATGTCTTGATCTGCTTAAGTATTAAGATTACCCTTCAATGGAAATAAGGGGCTTAGCCCAAACCCTGAAAAACAGGAGGCCCATATGCTCTAGGAACGGCAGCTCCGAGGAGGTCACTTGAAGGGGCGTGGTTTTATAAGGGGGCGGGTCATGTGCTGTGTGGGCGGGTCTTCGACTTTTTACCTTTGGTTTAGCTCTGATCCGTCTCAAACCCACAGATTCATCTTTAAAAATTCATTTTTTAGTCGGGTACGCTCTCTGCGTCGTGACCGGTGTGTGGAGTTGGATATACTCGCAATCTTCTGTTAGAAAAACAACTTTTGGTTCCTTTTTGCAGGGAGAGCAGGGGGAAAAAATCACATGACTAGTCATTTGTCATATGACATTGATGAGCCACCGGCCAGGGGAATGACTGGAGCACCCTGTAAGACTCCCTGCTGATTTTTACCGGTTTGGTCGGTCTGAGCTCTCGGCCATGAATTTAGTCCGATAGATCAGATGTTGTGAGTCCTGAAGGAATTAATGAAACATGGCACACTGGGGAGCCCTGGCTGTTATGGTGGTCGCATGTTTGCTTGGTGAGTCCGGTCGGTTGATGATGTCTTCTGTGTTCATCTGTGTGCTGGAAAATCCTCCCATGAAGTTAAACTTTAACTTTCCCTCTTTTTACTATGTTATTTTTCTTCTGGGCAGGATAGACGAGCCAGTTTGCCAGGTTTTCCCTGAGGTTTTATCTCTGTTTACATTGTGTTGTGTGATGCATTGTCTGTGTCAGTGTGTGTAAAGTCTCTGTCGTCACCTTTAAAATGTTCTTATATGCTCATAAAATCTCCTTTTCCTCTCTCTGTCTAAAGCACAGTGTCAGTTGAGTGAGGAAACCTTTCTTTGACTTCTCAAAAATCAGATTAATGAGCTGAAAAAATGTAACTTTCTCTGGTGACAGTTTTCATTGAACTTTTCATTGAACTAGGCTAATGTAGCTGTTCTGATTTATTCTGTCATCCCTTTTAAAGTGTTATTGCACTTAAAATCTCCTTTGCCTTTCTCTATCTAAAGAACAGTTTCAGTGTTTTGAGAAAAACTTTCTCAGACTTTAAAAAAATGAACTGAATTAGTTTTTTCAGTCATAAGAAATAGTTCTCAATGTTACATTTATTTTTTGTTGAACTTGGTCAATAGCTCATCACTGCAGCACAAAATGAGCTTAATTCTGATGTATTGGTTATAGCTTTGAGGAGAACTGAGTAGGGGATATTTCACACTGGGAATTGTTGTGAAATTTTCTGTATAACTTTTGAAAGAGAGGAAACTAAGGACTGGAATATTTATCTTTATCTCACTGTTCTTCAAATATCTGGAGCCAGAGGGAGTCATATGACCAGCCTCTCAGAATTACTGCATATCTGAAGAGGGTGTCTGTAACTCAGGAGAGTAGCCAACCACATGCTTAATGTGATTATACTCACAATAAAGACTCTGTTTCCCTCTCTGCTGACCCTTAGAAAACCTATTTTTTTGTCATTTACAGCCTAGTCAGTCAGTTTCTAAAACAAAATGGACTTCAATGTGTAGCTTAGATTGCTTTATTGAAGAAGACGACTGTTGAAGAATGCAGTTCCCTCATCCTACAATAACTGAACATTCACATTTCTCCTAAATGTTTTACTGTTACAGTATTTTATATTTATAAAATATTCATATCCTGTCACTTTATCGAGTGTCTGAGTCCTGGATCTTTTTCAATTTGGTAGATCAGCTAGTGCTGCTGTTGTTTGTAGGTCAGTGGATTAAGAGGGAAAAAAACTTATTCTGTACAAGCTAATACTCTGGGCATTATGCTGATATTGTTCAGTGATTCCAAAATGTAAGGTGATCTCAGTGAACCCTTAAACCAAAAAAATAGGCCAACATTAAAATCACGAGATGTAACTGAATGAATTCTGTCTGTGCTAAAGGTTTTAGCACAAACAGAATGGTTATCTGATTTATGTAGTAATAACTAGTAATAAAAAACATGGACAATTATATTCTTTCAATGGAATCTGATAATATGCTGTGTAGTTTTGTGATCCCTCATAGTAGATTATACTAGTAAATTAGCAGTGTTCTGTGTTCTGCCCTTTGTTAAAAGAACACTGTACTTATTAGGTCAGTAAGGGTATCGTGTGTGTGTGTGTGTGTGTGTGTGTGTGTGTGTGTGTGTGTGTGTGTGTGTGTGTGT